>JAMKPZ010005465.1:0-29041 GCA_024699675.1 Amphibolis antarctica | reverse complement strand
CCGAAACGCCTGGGTTCGTCGCTTCCGTCGCCCCCGTTCTACGTCCCTGCTCCACCACATACTTGTCCTTTCCACCATCCCGTAAATCTCCACCCCCTCTCCTAGGTAACGAAACGAATTCAAGAATGAACCGTAAAAAATGGAAGCTTTTCGATTTAGATAACTACCGTCATCTGATTTCAGGCTTGATTTGCTTGGAATCCGACGAGGAGGACGTCTCCGGGGAGAAAGGTCCAAGGGTTTTTCCGCATGCCGGAGTTCATGAACAATCCAAACCGAGCAGCTTTCATGACGAGATCTCTCCTGCCAGCGACTCCACCGAGATGCCAACTACCAGCTATGAACTTGCAGCTGATGAACATGACATTGGGAGCAGGTACAGAGTGGGCGATGAAGCTACTGCTTCTGTATCGCAAGATAAGCTGTGCATGGGAATACAAACGCAGGTAATGGGCTATCAGCTTGTTTGGTTCTTGCATGATGGTCACATGTAATTTGACTAATATTCACATTCATTGGGACAGACCATTTCTTGGAAACACCTGTAACTTAAAGGAAACGGGATAAACAACCTCAGAAAATTCATGTTCCTCTACCTTGCAAGAATGCTCTTAAAATAAAGGCCTACGTATAATGATCCAAACATGTTAACTAGTGAAAGCTACATCATGAGGCTCCCATCAAGAGGGGGAACCCTGTGTGATGATAAGGTTTCTCCTATAATGACCCTTACTAAAAACCCAACACTGTTATTGCTTCTACGAATTATGTAAACCAAAGTTTTGGAGTTAAGCAAAAACTACCATTTAATGTTTCCAAATCATAAGAAACATTAAAGTTATCGTCAACCTATCTAGATCAAAGCAAAATTAAAGAAGATAAGGACATCCAAAGCTAGGTCACAAATTAAGTCTGCTTCAGCATGATGCATCCATTAGATCTATGAAAACCTGGTTACTAAATCTGCTCATCACCTGTAAGGGGAAAGCCTGGTCTCTCTCCTTATCATCTTTTCTTCGTTAGGAATACATATTAGAGAGGTAAATGCCTTCTCTACATATAGAGTAGGATAACATGCATACGTTGTTCCTTTTTCTCTCCTTTGCTTCCTAATCCTCTCCTCTTTTCTCACTTAGACTAGTAATGTAGTCATAACTAAAATTAAATCATTAAAATGAATAATTCTTATTAAAACATCTTAGGCCACTTGTGGAATTTTATGGTTGTCACTCCACCTTCTCCTCCTTATGTAAATCATAAAATAAAATCTAAAACAAATCATGCATATATGATTGCATTTGCATTCATCTCAGGCATAGCATTATACATTAGCATCAATCCCACCATAGCTAGGACACATGAGCACTTAGAATATTTCCATCGCACCCACACTTGAATGGAAAGTAGCAGTCATAACTATCCCATCTTTTCTAGCCTTCTTTCATTTCCTTTGGACCCGTTTCATGTCCCTTTTGTCATTTTGGCTAGTAAAAACTATTTTGGACTAGACATTTACATATTGAATTTTAAAAAAATTGATTTTATGTACCCACAAATAACACCTGTAATGTGAAATCATATAACAAAAAAATAATAATGTGGCTGGGTTCAGTCCTCTTCTCCACCATGCACATGTAGAGGTTGGATGAGAGCTTCTCATCCCTTTTGTGTCAAACTAGTGAAGCAGTTGTTGGATGCCGTTTGGGTTAGTAAAAACTGTCATGGAGTGGACATTTGGATATTGAATTTTTACAATTGGTTTTATGCATCCAAGTAACACCTGCAAAGTGGAATCATTTAGCAAAAAAATAATTATGTGGCATGATAAGTGTCTAAATGTTTTCCTTTTTGTTTTGTAATGGTTATTTTATTTTGGTCTACATTTTGACTATGTATAGGGAGTTGTGTTGATCGTTGCATTTCTTCTCATTTGTATATAGAAATCCAATTGATACAAACCAAAATTTGTTATACATCCTTACCATGATATGGCCTGAAAATAAAATCAACTACTTCCCACTCACTAATATGCGTTTTTTGATATATGATTGATTAGGATATGACCACTTTTGGTAAGAAGAAGTAATAAGATGAACTTATACTATGTAGAGTGCCAAAGTTGATGAAGTGATGTTAGACATTTTATGTGAAACTTTTAAAGAAGGAAGTGGAACAATATATGATGGAAAGATAAGTGTGCAGACATGGGATGAAATGATATAGATTTATAATGAAAAAATAGGATGTAATTTGGTAAGAAAAAATGTAGATTATTGCATGAGGATGTGGTGACTGATGTACCTAATAACAAAATTGCAAATCAAAATAGATGAAGTTGAGATTTTATTCATGGTTATACAATTGTTTAGGTTAGATTTATTAACATATTTTTCATTTTATTTATTTCTCTTATGATAAACATATCTGATACAACTTTTTTTAAAAGACATCTTGAATGTGTATCATATAAAGGCAAAGCTTGTCTTATATATGACCAACTGTTTACTTTGTTCAAGATGAGTATTGCAACAAGAGCAAGTAGTGTATAACCTTTAGATATTCAGGAAAATCAGAATGTCAATGATGACCTTTTAGATACATTCCCCTTAATGTGTACTTTTTTTTATTAGAGAATACACCCTACACTAAGTATGAAACTACATACTTAGTTTGCAAAAGTTGAGAAGGTTACAAGCTTGCTACATAACATTAAAAAGTGACTAGTCCACCAAACTCAAACTAATAAAAAAGCCCATGAAATTTTTAAGAGTTTGGTGGACTTAAAATGAATCCAAAAATTAACAACCCAGACCACAGACCTAACCCATAGAAAAATGAAACATGCAAGCTAGTCGTGACAAGACAGACCAATATCCACATTAGCAGTCGAGGAGGTCCATGCAAGAAAACCGATTGGTTCAAGCCAACATGCAACATCAGCAAACAAATAACGTCCATTCGCATTCGAATGACAACATCAATGTTGAGTTTTTGCAAAAAATCACTCCAAGTCTCGAGACCCTGCATCGACAGTTGAAGCTCCATAATAAAATGCAACAATACTAATCTATATCGTTGTTCATAGCTGTCAACAACCATCAAAGAAAAATTAATCTTGATGTCGTGACCATTAATTCTAGCAACATCAAGGTGAAAACCCATTTGACCACTTGTATTAAGTAAAAGGCCTGGTAGAAAATATTCAATGTAATCTAGAAAGAAGCCAGGATTGGACTTGACACACCTAGGTTGATGTGGGAGCTCCCCACGATAGGGAGTTCCGAGCCATAAGTAAGTCATTCTCAAATTAGAATATGAAATGGATTTATAATTATTCCACAACTCTTGAAAATAATTCCAAGGAGCTAATATCACAAGTTTCGCTTGTTCAGGTAGATAAGTTTTGATTATACTAAGTATTTGTACTGAAGCCTTATAAATCGTTATATCGAAATTAATTATTGTTATACCGAAATACTCTGTGTTAAAACGTTATACCGTTAGGGATAGTCGGTATAATGAAATGCAGAAAAATTATTTAGTATGATTTTAGTACCAAGTATAATTTTCTATAGGTTCTATTGTTTCGGATGTTTCAATATTATTTCTCCGATTTTCCATTTATACTAGGTCTACTTGGAGCTGAAGGTTTACAAGACATAACAGATATTTCGTATTCTTTAGATGGACATTCCATTAATCTTTCTCTTAATTAATTAGTCTGTTTATCTTTTAGATATTTGGACGGATGATCTATTATTACTTGATGGATAATCCAATATTATACTTGACAAATCAATCTTTGCTTCATGAGTGAATGTTCTGACTTCCAGAGACGGACATTCCATTATATCATTTAGCCTTACTTCACGCTTTTAATTGAATGGATGTTTCGACTTTGGTCGATAGACATTCCGTTATAACTTGTTTTAACCATCTGTGTTGTAGGGAAAATAAATGGATGTTCTGATCTTTTAAGATGGACTTTCCATTTATGTTGAAGAAGTACAGATCTGAACTTAAATGTCTAGTGGATGGTTCATTGAATGTGACAAGAATTTCTGTAGGAGAACGGAGAATCTGTTGTATTTTTTCGGAAACTCTGCATAACTGTTAGTGATTTCTGTAGGATACTGGATCCTTAACTTCCAAGATTTTAGGAATTTCTTTTGCAGGAACAAAGGAATGAAGATTTGTAAGAATACGTGGATTGAAAGTAAAAAGAGCAAGAATTCAAATTCAAATTAAAGATTTGAATAAGTCAGTCCTTGATGAATGGAAGAAGGACAATATTCCATTTTTGGTAAGGCAGTATTATAAAAAGAAAGGTAGAGCAAGGTGAAGTTGTAACCCCAATACTGAAGGTCTTTTGTGTGTATTATTTCCTGTGCTCTTGTTGTGTGTGTGCTTTGTGAGATTTTTTGTGTTTTTGAATCTCGCTTAGTATGGCAAGTTGTCGTAAGGTTTTGTGATAAAAGCTTCCTCACCGGGTTGTGGTGAGTTACTACAAAGGGTTGCTTTGCAGGGGTTGCAAGAGGGTGTCATTGCAAGATAGGTTTCTTTGTTGAGCCTTTAAAAACAAAGTGTAAGGATTTTTCTTTGTTGAGTTTGGAAAAGCAAAGAGTTGTGAATGTTTAAGGTGTAAACCTATAGAACACTTAAGGAGAAAGTGAAAAGTCTCAATGGTAGGCTTTAGGGAGTGGATTAGCCCTATTTTAGGGTGAACCATTATAAAAATTCTATGTTTGTTTTATTTTTCTGTTCTTACTTAGTTTTTATTGCATACTAGTTTTTTTAATTCATTATTCATCTCTCATCTAGTGAGGTCATTTGGTCCTTACACTGCCACCTAGGGGTGGGTATGGGGTTCCCTATTACAAGGAAGCCCTAACTAGAGATCCACACGAATATTAATCGTCCAGCTGTTCATCAAGGTTGTTAAATATAATATTGTCATAATGAAGCCCATCGGTGTCCACTTGTCTAAATTCAAAGGTATTGTCATCCTGAATGCATGAAAACAAAGATACAGCATTTGCCATTGAAATTTTCTGGCCTTAATCTCCCACAACATGACAACAATAAAAGGCCCACTCAGTTGTCCTCCATCTTGGAAGTTGTTCCACCTCTCAAGTGTCCAATCTCCACCATCAATCATAGGTATGAAGAGCTGTAAAATGGAAAACGCACCAACAGGCCTAAAGAATAAAAATAATCATAGTAGTGATGGAAATGAGACACACCTTTTGGAGGTCCCCAATCATGAAGGGACCTCTGCCAAATGAGAAGAGCAAACAGATACAAGTCCACCTGTAAGACATTAATTTCCATGCAGGTCATTAATGAGGAAATTCTTGATATCATTCAGGATAATAAAGACTTTGCTGAAATCCCATAGTGGTTGATAATAGCTTTCCTAATATGCCCATAAGAAAAATGAATGTCCTGAAAAATAATAGAGCACCTGAATTTCCAAAGTTCCCAAAGAATAATAGCAACCAAAGACTTGAGAAAAGAGTTGTTTCTATGTTTGTTGGCAAGAAGCCTGGACCAAATCCATCTTCTCCAATTAGACTGATTGGTGATACGAATATTTAGAAGCCCACAAATCCAATGTTTTGTCCAAATAGCTAGTTGACTATAAAATAAGATGTGATCAATGGTCTCCACTTGATGGTTACTTTGGCAGCACACACAAATCTATGTGAAAGAAATGCCTTTATGTTGCCAAACAGAATCCACTGGTAGAATATTGTGCAAGATTTTCAATAAGAAAATTGAAATTTTGGTTTGAATGAACTTGGACCAGATGGTTTTAAAGTGGATATGAGAGGTGTCCTGTTGTTGAATCACATTCCAGACCTACTTTACAGAGAATTGAGCGTCATTTGTGGGTTGCCAACTAAGATGGCCCTGAACCCAAAAAATATGACCTTTAAATTTTTCCAAGTCTGACCAAGCATTTTCCAAGTGTAAGAACTAGCTCTGTGCAAATTAAATTGACTGATGTGTCCGTGAATGGCTGTCATACCCTCAGCCCAGATATTATTGCTCACCATTATATGCAGATAAGTTTCATATGTAAGGCTTGAATGAGATCACGGGCATCACAGAGTCCAAGTCCTCCTTCATCAATAGGCAGGGCAACTTTATCCCAACTAAGCCAGTGGATGGATCGTTTGAGGATTTCATCGCCCTAGATAAATCTAGCACACATTTGGTTAATAGTATTCAACAGACTTGCAGGGAGAGATATCGTACATAATGTGTACTTAGATACTTTGCATTAATGATCTTGAATAACATACATCCTCTCTAATAATATCAAGTGTTGATGACAAAAGAAAGGAAAAACAATTAAAGCCTCATGCAAAGTCTCAATAAATGGTGGTCATTTCAATGAATGACAAGCTCTGTTTGCTAGAATTTTTCAACAAATTTGACCAAAGTAGTTCAAATGGACTAAAAGTCATGAAGCATATGGCTAATACTGAACAAGAAAGAAATCAAATGCTAAAACAACAATTTCTCTTGGGTAATGCTGAAGTCATTAACATATTACTTGAAAATAAAGGTCTCAATGGGGGCAAAAATGTATAAAATATTGATGAAATTACAAAATAAGTTGATGTGATGTTAATTTTGTGCTTTACTAAAGGAAATTAGATTGAATTGGTTGAAATATAACCTGTCATGTTTCAATATTTTGGAAAAAGATAATTGTTGCAATAACAGGAAAGGAAATTCATGTTTTTTCAAAAAAAGGATGTGAAAATCCCCCTCCTCTATTGTTGCTAGGCTAAGGTATCTGTAAAACACACAAATATAATAAGAGAATTGTCAAATCTTCCACCAATAATCTTAGAAACATTCCATAAAAACATCTCACAATAAAATCAAACAAATTACTAGTAGTTCCAACTAAATAACTTGAAGTACAAATCGCATAACATCACAAAATCCTAAGCACAACACAAAAGAAAAACATCTAGCGTGGTAGCAACCTGCAAACAACTACAACGTTCTCTTTGCATGTGCTTGACTTGAGTCTAATACTCAAAACCTAAAAGCGAAGCCATAAGAGAGGTGAGCTACAGCCCAATATGATTTGAGAAGTCCAGTTATGTAGGTGTGCAAGGGTATCTAAAACACCTTTGTATGTACTTGGAGCGCTTACACATTCCTTTGGTTCACCTGGATTAGAGTTTATTCACTTAATAGTTTAGGAGGCACTTCATGTTCACTTTTTTTTAAACAAAAGTCCCCAATTTATTTATAGGGCAAGGACTTCATCTTTACTTGCATATACATTTTTTCTATTTTATCTTTAGAATTAGACTAAGTGGCAACTTTATTTCTATTCATCTCATGTTCCCTTTCTTGGTTTGCGTTTGTGTGTAAGGGAGAATGTGGTGGTTCCCCCCTTACAAAAAATAAGCAACTTTGTTGGGTGGTCTACAGAATAGAAATACCCTTCCATCACACAACACTTCAAAAGCATTTCTCCACTTCATTCATCTTATTTTATCCCATTATTTTTCTGCCATAAGTGGCTTGGAAGTTGGAACATTGTTGAGATGGTTGTAAATGATATAAATATATAGCATTGTAGATGTTTTGCATTTTAAATGAATTAATTACTGTCTACTTTCCTACAGCATTTTTTTGGATTATTAGCTATTTTGGCAAGTATAACATTCTTGATTTGTGATTAATTTTTTACACAAGCACAACACAGGCAACCATAGGCAATCCACACTATCTGTTGAAGCATTTTACCCAGCATATCCTGTGTAGGCGAAGAATGACCCATTGTTTTGTTGTCATAAGCGGCTTGGACCATTGGTGTGAAGACTGAAAATGATATAAATGTTAAATGTATAACATGTGACAGTATTGTAGGTGCTTTCAATTTGAATATCTTAAATATTTTCTGCACACCAACAAGTTAATTTTTGGATTATTTGCTATGTTGTCAAATATAATAAATTAACAATTTTGATTTCTTGTGATTAATTTTTGGTCTCATTAGTATTATTATGACTTTCAAATGGAATTCACCTACTTTTGCTCTTCCATTTGAAGATTTGTATTTGGATTGAATCTTATAATAATTATTTTTATGGAATAAAATTTTAATTTAGGGGCATAGTGATCATTTTCATCAGAACTCAAGATTGGAATTAGATCTTTCCAGACAGAAGACACATGGAAGAGTCACAGTTACTAACCTTGATAATTCTGAAATTGAGGAAGAGGTAGTGACAAAAAGGAAAAAGAAAGGGGAAAAACTTCTCTTGAATGAAGAAAGAAAAAGAAAGAGACAGGTTGGTTTTGATATGGTTAATGCACCTTGCTGGTTAACTGTTGTCTCATTTGAAAGTAAGATCCATACTTCATAGGAACAAAAGCTACAAAATGAAGCCTTGAAAGCTGAAGATGCACAATGGAAGAAACTACAAAAAGAAAAGAAACAATGGGAAAAAGGAAAATTTGCACTCAAATCTATAATTGCTGAGATAGATGTTAAAGTTGTTGAAAATGGAGCAGTTGGAGGTATAGCAAAATATTCTTCCATTGCATTTGCGTTTTTGGACCATGTTTGCCACATGTATTTACTTTTTTTGTTAAATTTCATTTATTTTGTAGGCCATCTCTTGAGCAGATTTGCTGAAAAGGGACTTACTTATAACATAAAAAAAAATCCAATGGAAAAATCAATATTATGGAGAATGAACATTCCTGATCAGATTTCTGAGGTAAATTAACCTAATTATTTTTTAAAAATTAAAAGGTCAGTTCTACATAAACTTGGTACATTAAGCTTGAAACTTAATTTTTTCCTTCATTGTGATAGCATAATCATTTTGGTATTGCATAGAGGATCATATCAATAGAAATGCAATACTTTTGTTGAAATGGCTAAAAAAATCAAATTTCAACTTGAAACTCAAGGACACTTAGATAAGACACACTATAACTAGAATATAAAGACACATAGATAAGTTTTCTAAACAATTATCATAGATAAAATGTTGCATATACTGAAACACTGTATTCATTGTCATGAAAATAGACTTAAGTCATATAGAAATGATAGAAATATAATGCATCATATCAAGGGATTTCAAAGATTAGTGACTTTCCTTCAAGATTCAACTGATAAATACTAAGATACAGCCGATCCACCAATGAAAATAGGATATTTTGAGAGGTGGAGAGAAACAATGCTCTCTCTCCTATAGAACAAACACTAGGTGTACAACTGTGCATATTGTGCATTGGCTTGGATTTGATTAAACATGGTACAAAAAATCCACTGATCCAGTTGACACATTGCTCTGGTTCTAATAAGTGATCTGATATTGGCCAATATAGTGTGCATTTCTAAATACCCACTTGTATCAAATTGCCTAAGCCCAATCTTGATTCAAATCAATGAATATCCATTCTTCCATGGATTGTTATCATTTAGGTTCATAAAACTTGAATTTATAGAACATACATCAAAATAAATTTGAAAATCAAATGAAAAATAGGGAGAGAGAGAGAGACAATCGAAAAAGTATTTTGATGCATCTGTGGTGGAATTCCCCATCAGAGACTGCCTCTGGATTGCCAGAACTCAGTATCAGAACTCTGAGACTCCAGACCGAATCTGGAAGTGGAAGACTGAGTCAGGACTGGGAACCACTGACAATCTTGGGAACTGGTGATCGCCCAAACATGTGGACTATCCTCCTTGAATCTCCCTTTTGCCGGATATTGTGTGGCCTGCATGTGTCCTGTAATGTATTAATACTCGAAGACTACTCTTGTTGTGGCAGTGAAGATCTTGTGGCCTGTTTTGCTTCTGGATCCTTCACCTCAGTCTATCACCTTCTCTTTTCTCTTCTGTCACCTTCTAGTTTTCTGCCCCTTCAAAACCTGCTCTTTAGTATGGAATTTTACCTTGTTTCTGTAGACAATACTAGAGATCATTTCTGGTTGCTGTAGACATTGGAATCACTACCTCCATCCACTGTTTGTGCCCTTGTTTTTCATCTTTCATGCATTCTTATCCATTGGACATATCTTTATTGCTCACCAAAGGGAGGGGAGATGCTAGTGAGAGGGGACTTGCCTGAGAGGTCACTGGAGGGAAAGGGTGGTGGCAAGTGGACAAAGAGAAGATTATATTAGCTTTTGGAGGCTTGAAAACAATTTCCAAATGCCCTAATGTATGTTGGATCCATTAATGGATCTGATAGATCTGATGTGGTTGATCATGCTTGGCATCTAGGTGTCCACTCAATAACCTTGGTTGAAAGATATTTTTATTGAGATGCAAAAGTAATATTGGTGGCTATCTTTTTTCTGGCCACCTAAAACTCAAGTCTTGGTGGAATGGATATTTAAATCTGGAGCGATGGGGTTCTCAATCATATTTAACTCTTCTGGAGTTGATGGTTGTGGTGTAGTTGTCCTTAAGATCAATCATATTTTGTTGTTTTCTACTTGGTGAAAAAGGTGGTGGGAGAGTAGCAAGTGAATTTTTCAAGGGAATCTTTGTAATAAATTGATAATCATGATTGTTGCTCTTTGATTCTCAAGGTTGCTGCTAAATGGTCCTAGAGTGTATGACATTCTACAATTTTTTTTGATGCACCATTGGGTTATCATTATAATTTATTGTCTTATCCATTATCTTGAAGGATGGTTAATTTTTCTTTTATTTTTTGTTTTATTGTCTTTAATTTTTCTGTAAAACTACTATTCACTTGACTATATGATTTAAAATGCCAGACTATAACATATAACCATATGTAAACGGTAATGTTGTAAAAATGCAAATACCTAAATAAATGAATGATAATACTGTAAGGGATAAGCTAAAAAATGATTTTATTAAGAATAGAGGAGTTACACCAATTAAAGATAAGACAAAATTGACTTAGATGATTTGTCTATATCCTTAGGAGGCTAAAAGATCTACTAGTTAAGAGAAGAGATTTAATTAATATAGAATAAATTAAAAGTAGGCTTAGGAATTATGAGAAAAAGATTAAATTTATGTAATTTAACTGAAATTTGATTGACTATAGATTGAAACATATGAATGAAAAGGATTTATGTGGCTGATCCTATGTAGTGAGATTATGGTTCAAATTGTTGCTTTTTTGTTTTATCAATAATAATTCTTCATTTACCATTTGAAGAAAGTAACAGTGTTAAAATATGTTTTACAACATGTAAGATTGGTTTAAAGTTTTTTATTATTATATAGAATTATTTAATATATATTTTGTAGAGCTTATGTTATCTCATATGGAAGATGTTTTATTTGTCTTCCATTTTCTTTATCTATTTTTATGCTAGCTGCAATTTCTATTTGGAGTCTTAATATGCATAATATTTAGGCTTAATGCTTGTTTGTGTATCTTAGCCAATTGTTTTTAGTATCAAAGTAGAGTGAAAGAACAATATATAGGCCTTGGTTGTTTCGGTTTCGAGGGGGAGTGCTCTAGCTTCACATAAGCCTCTACGTGCTATCATTACTATATAAATGCTTATACACAAATTATCACCGCACAACTTATTAGAGAGTTCAATTTTGTTTGTTTCACTACTCTTAATTTCTACTATTTACAATTTTCGAAGTTGATTATACAGTAAATGAAGTTGAAACAAATGAGACTATAGTATGAATTTTGAATGAAATTGAAGCACTTGCTAGTTAACCCAAGGAAAAAACATTTAACCAACAACTTATGTTATGTGATAAATAGTTAATATTTCTATGTTCATAGAATTGATTACTACCAGCTGCAGTCTGTGTAGTATCTACTTGGAACTCATTTAGAATGATTACAATTCTATTGTAAAAATTATTTCATACATAGTATTTTACAAGCTTCAAAAGTAATAAAATAGTACCTTTTCAGATATACCCTTAGTTATTGAGGCAAAAGGTGACCCTCCTAAATCATCAGAGGCAAGAGTCAAGCTGATTGCTTGATTGAAACAAGGTGATGATTTATGAATTTTAAATAAATAAATAAACGATAAAACTAATCAATCAATCATATAAAATATCATTAATTAAATCAAATATGCATAAAACAAATAAATATACAAATATTGTTTTGATAAATCAATGAAATAAAGAAAATAAGAAATATATCTCAGTTAAATATCAAATATCCTCAACACTTTCCACTATCATAAGAACATTATATTTCAACAGAAGTTTATAAAAGCTAAAGGTACTAATATACTAATCTAATACTACAAAACAAGGATTCTAGATAAGATAAAATTATAAAGAATCTTCTTTTATTTAAGATTACTTGAAGCCTTGAAGATTCAAAAATCAGAAAAATCATTACATTTTTTAAAAGGTAGATAGGTTGGTTCTCTTTAATAAAATATACATCATCCTCAAAAAATTTGATAAATAAAATAATCAGTAGAAAATTAAGAAAGTAAATATGAAAATGGAAAAAGTTAATATATTGTCTACTTGAGATCACTGAAGTGTTGGAGTCAAAAGGTCACCGATTGATCAAAAGTATCTCATTGGAGGAATGTTGGATGGAGTAGAAGAAAATTATTAGAACAGCAAGAAAACACTTGTTCACTAAAGTGATCTAGACATCCAAGACAAGAGGTGATACCTAAGGTGACAAAGGCATGCACTCTATTGAACCTTGTTGCTCTAGTTGGGCCTCAAAAAGAGGACCCATCCTCCTTGCCTCACCTGGTTTCCTGAGGGAACTAGGTGAAATGCCTAGATAATTCTAGATATACCATTGCTGTTTATTGATTTACTTGCATGTTGCAACATGCATGGTTGACATTGTTTTACACATCTGATGCAGTTGTCATCCATGGGAGCTGAAGTTCCATATGTAGTTTTTGTATATGAAGCGGAGGAATTCTGCAATCTTCTCTTAACCAGTTCTTTTCAAGATCATATTTATAAAGCTAAAAGACAATACCCATCATTCACTGCTTGTTACATCACAAATAAACTGATGTCTTACGTGAAGAAAAGGTTAGGTTCTGTTATTGTTGGATTTTTTAACATTTTATTGGTATATATTATTTGTGGACTGTCAATACATTCAAGACTTATGTATGCTTTTTCAGTATTTGTATTGTATTCTGTACCATTGAATGCATGATTGGCATCTGCCACAGTATTAGTTCACATGAATTTTTAACCGATCAGGGAACAGAGTCGGTATCGGAATCCATCGGAAATCAATGGTTGGCAGCGACCACCAATAGAGGAGGTTTTCTTGAATCGATTAGAATAAATTATTTCAACTACCAACCGAGTCTAATTACAGTTTTTTTCTGAAACAATTTACATATGAATTGAATGTTATGGCAGGCTCTGGCAAAATTGACTACTGACTTTGATAAGGTTCACTCAAGGTTATGTACGGATGAGGCTGACTTGGCTGAACATATAGTTGGTTTAACTTCCAGCCTTGCTGCTTGTAGGTTTAGGTGAACTTTATTCTTTCATCTACTGTTTTTTTGAAGATTTAAACAAAGGGAAGTAATGTGTGTGTACATTTCTCTCAGGCTCCTTTTGATTCAAAATTTTTGTTTTTTATTTTTAAAAATACTGTTTTACGCCAAAATCTGGAATAAAAAATTTCTTATATTATTTTTTTCTAAAAACACTGCATTTTTGAAGTATCCAAAATAACTAAAATGTCTGAATGAAATAATTTACTTGGATCCATGTTTTTGGAAAATGCTGATATATCGAAACAAAAAAATGCTGGCATAAAATAGCTGCTAAATATGTTACTTATGGAATACAAAAATACTAAAAGACAGCATTATTGTAGACTAGAGTTCCTACTAAAAATCAGGGTTCCGTACTTATTCATTAGATGAAACTGAAATATCTGCAAGAGTCCTATTATATATAATATAGGAAGCTCTCTCACCATAGCTTTTAGATAAGTTTTTATAAATTTTTGATATAACAATAAATTTTCTATTCGAAAATAAATTTTTTATTAATTGTGTTGTGTTGGTTAATAACATGGTTTAATTGTGTGGGCTGAGTGAACATGGTTGGGCCTAGGCTATTTGACACTTCTATGAGAAAGGTCATGCAGGAAGCTCTAGCATGTTGTAGACTAGGGTGGGAAAAGGGTGTTAACAAGGAAGGGAGGGAAAGAAGAGATGGGGCTGAAAAAGATTGCAGGAGGTGGTGGAACTCATTGACAATGCAATTGTTGAGGATAGCGACAACAGATGAGGTTGGAGGATGGGGTGGTTGGAACACATGTGAGTATGGGGCCTTTGTCCCACTCATTGTTGCTACACCTATTCTTCGTCTTTCATGTCTTGTCTCATCTTCTCATTTACACAACTTTGTTAGGGGTTTAAAGTTTACCTTATTCTTGTGAAAGACAAGGTCCTATAAGGATTTACCTTGTCCTTGTAAAGGTTTTGTAATAATTTGAAAATCTTGGAAGGGTTTCTGTTCATTAAATATATTCTAATTTCCTTATAAACTCATTAGACTATACTATTCTTCCTTCCTTGGCAAATGATCTAGGGGTTGGGTTTTTGTAGAAGATGATTGTTGTCACCCACTGAAGGTAGGAGGTTGGGTTTTTGTAAGATTGTTGATTAAAACATTGTTGTGATGCTATAGATCCTTTTGGGTTTTTGTAGGATAGAACTGCAGTGTTCTTCACATGGGCATGTAGTTGTTCATGCCCATGTGAATCTTGTAGTTGCCACAATGCATGAGCCTTTAGAATCAAGGCTATCGTTCTTCCTGTGCTGTCACTACTAATGAAAGAGGAGAGCTCAACATATTCAGAGTCCAATAGGACAGCTATTGTTGGTGAAAGAGGAGGGGAAGGTGAAGAAGATGACAATGTGGGTGCCTTGAATGATACCCGATGGAGTGGTGTTGATGAAAGTAGCATGCTCACATGTATTCCATTGTAAGTGGGAATGTCATGGTATGGGTTGAAACCAAGTCAATTGGATGAAAATCATTGTGCTACTTATACCAAGTCATGTTTGCACATGTTCCATGGTAAATGGGAATGGCGATGCCTACAATGTGGGCTGTAGGCACCTATAATGCCATTTTACCCACACACACACACACACACGCACACACACACACACGTATGCATGTATGGATATCCAATAACCCATTTACAAATAATAAAATAACTCTATATCTAACAATCACAATATTTCTCTCCTTTTTGTCATTATACAAAAAACTAATATGTTCCCATGTTTCCTAAAAAACTGTTATAAAATATTTGTTCCCGTTTGCAGCTCCTACTGAATCATAGCATTAATATATATAAACATTGCAAAATATCATTTAACCACATATTTATCATTTCACAAGAACTCATTCAGCCATTCTAATATATACATAAAATAGCATTATACAAACATTTAATCATAGTTCAAAAGTTGCAAACATTAAAAACGTACAAATATCCACAAAACAAAGAAAATTCATTTATCCCAACAAATATTTGATCTCCTCTATGAGTTCATTGTTGGAATTTTTTTTTTTTTTGGAATTGATCAGAGCATCATAATACTTTTTGGCTTCTTGATGGGCTTGTGTAAATTGATAATTGATCAAACTTTCAATTTAGTTGATTAAGAGATTCTTTAGTTGAGAGTTGTAGTTTAATAAATTCATCATAAAACTCGCCCAATTCATCCTAAATTGTTAATTTTTCTTCCTTTCTATTTTTTGCATTTTCATTTCTTCATATTCATTATCTTTTTCTTATGCTTGTACTTGGTTAGGTTGGTTCTCATTTCTAATATAGAGCTTATTTGTGTAAACAGAATTGCTTAAAAAAGAATCGATAGAAACTTTAGAATTGATGAGAATAGAAATGAAAGAAAATGAATTTGATGTAGAAGTGTTTATATATTTATTGGAATTAAACAAAATTTCTAATTTAAGTGTTTGTGCACATTCAGAAATTGGAAGGAATTGAATTGATAAAATATATATTAATATGATTTAGTTTAGTTTGTTTATAAATATTTTTTTTAAATTTCTAATTATAAATAATTTATACATTTTTAAATAATTTTATATAAATTTACAACATTTCATAATAATGTTAGCATTCGCATTTCTGCAATCCAACATTTACAACATAATCCATAATCTTACATGGCATTAACATTTACAACATAATCCATAATCTTACATGGCATTAACATTTACAACATCTCAGAATCATGTTTTGTAATCGATGTAAGGCAGAATGTAGTGCATAGAAAATTTAAATTTTGCAGCATTTCAGAATAATGTTTTGTAATCTATGTAATGTAGAATGCTCTATAGCATATCAATTTTGAAACATAGCAAAGAGGTGAAGAAGAAAAAGAAGAAGAAGAAACTTGAAACCTATGTTGAAACATTGCAAATCCAAACCCAACGAAGAAAACAAAAACTTGAAGAAGAACCTTAATTGTGTTGAATGAAATAGAAAAACTTAAATGAAGTAGAAACTTATGAAGATTAGGCAAGGTGTAGATTGGGGATCCACCAGGGGAAAACGTAGGGGGGAAGGTGATAACATTATGATGACGAAAGCATCAAGTAGAAAAAGGGAAATTGTCGCTGAGACAAGAGGGGAGGCATTGAGATCACTACACGTTGATCGAGGAGGTGTTGCTGAGATGAGAGTGGAGGTGTCGATTGGGAAAATGTCACATAAACCCTAGCATCAATTGATGTCCTACGTTGTCGACAACCTTGTAGACTGATGGAGAGGGTTCTATATTGTTGAGACGAGAGCGAAAGTGTTGACAAAGGTGTCATTGCACAAACAGTAGTGTTAATTGATGTCTTTCTACGTTGTCAACACCTTTACAGGTCGTTGAAGAGAGTTTTGGGTTGTTAAAAGGAGAGGGCAATGTTGAGAGCATTGTCGGGATAAAGAGGGTTTTGTGTCACGAAGACCTTTAGCAAGATCGGCAAGGGTGTATACGAAGTTGAAGTCGAGATAGAGTAGATTTTTTGGTGATTCACATTATGAGAGGTGAGAATTTAGTTCTCGAGCCCCCTTTTATATCATTTCCACATGAGAATTCAATTCTCATAGGTATGCTTTGCACAAGCATCTAAAATAAATGCAATCTAATTCTGTTAATTTCATTTCAACTAAATTCTTGGCACACAAAACCTCCCCACCCCTCTTTTTCCCCTAATTAGCTCTAATCCAACTTGGTATTAGAGGTTTTCCTGTCATTGCTGCCATGTAGACTTGGGCTGAATTCTCATGTGTAGGAGACGTGACGTCGTTGCCAAGGTAGGAGTCTCATCTCCCAAGAGTTGTCCCCAAACTTGGGAAACTAAGTCCATCGGAAGACTTGACAAGAACACAACATGTAGATCATTCCTGTGCTGACGTAGGATGGCCGGATCAATAGTAGGAGGCTGATATGTATCGAGTTCCTCAAATAGGGTGCACGTGCTGCCATAATACTCTTGGATAGGCTGATCTATCATGCATAATGAAAAGATATGCTCATAGATATCATAAACACGTAAGATGTTATTCTTCACTGCACACATCTGCTTCAAAGTGTTCCAAATGACCTTCGCAGGATGTAACATCATAACCCTTTTAGCCACATTAGACTCCATGCTATTCTTTAGTCATGTAATTATTGCAGAATCGTTTGCAAACCAGTCATCATAGTTATTGTCCTTAATATCAGGTGGTGGTCTCACCAAGCCACTCTTTCGTTGGGTAGCAACAAATGTGAAGAAACTCTTAGACCACATCAAATAATTTCTGTCACTGAGCTTCACAGATGTTTTGAAGAGTTGTTGAATGACTGAATTACATTGAGCCATTCCTACCACACCCTATAACACCAGAACAATGACCACACTCGTAGGTAATAGCTTAACCAAAGTTGCATAGAACAACCTGTATCGAGGCTGCAAAAAAAACAGGACATGGCAGATTCAGCAGTTGCCCATTTGTAGGAGATACGATGCCCGTGGGCCAGACAGACCTACGTGTTCAGGTGTCCATTGGTCAGACACACTGCGAGCATGACTGATGACTCATAAACTTGTGATCAAGGGTTCCCGCAGGTCATCGACAATGAGAGGAGAGGAGGATTGGGGGTGCCTTAGATCCACCTGAACTCTGGTAACATGTGGTTTAGGGTTTAATGATTCATCTCTAACATTATAGCTGAAATAGAATATATACGAGGGAAGAGAGGAGAGAGAATAACCGGATTCTTATATGGATCCTCTTACATGGATACCTAGAATAACCTAATTCTATCACAATATATAAGTAGTTAATCTTGTTTTCCCAGTTTACATTGGCTGTTAAGTTCTATATTTGTATCAAAGTGTACCAAGGGACTCACTGATAAGTAAAAACTTCAAGAACTTGTTTACCTAGTTTTTTAATAACCCATAATCTCTGCTACAAACCAATAAGTCACAAAGCTAAAGATGCCATGAATATGTTGATGTGCAGGAAGAAGTTGACTTGGTTGTCTGTTAATGCTAATGGTTCTCTTGTTTCAAAGGGTTTCATTGACAAGAACGTTATAAGAAAGAGTTCCTGGTGAGTTTCTCTTTTGTGAAATAAACTGATTTTTTTGAGCAGTTATATGTTTAATTGGCTAATACCATATAGTGGGATTTAGGTATTGATTATTGTTGTTTTGCTATATGCATACCAAAATATGTGGCAAAGTAACTATGGGTTCTATGTGAGTTTTTATTTCAACGTAGGTCCTTTGAATTGTCAAAATGATCCTTAAGCCCAAGTTTATTGTAGAGATTAATGTTGCCTTTTCTTCATTCCATAACTACCTTTGTTCATCAAAATGCCCAACTTCTGCATATTAGTACTATCTCTTGGTTTTTTATTTGATAAAGCAAAATATAACAAGGAGAAGCTTATGTGTATGGAGCAGTTAACTTTTAAATAAAAATACCACAAAAAATTTGTGTTAACTTTTGGTAGTACCAGTTTATTCTGATACACTGAATCTAAATCTTGTCATAAGATTATAGAATTAAGTAACCACAACATAAAATTGAAAATTCAGAATCTGGATCACTTATAATTTGGGGGTAAACAATTTTAAGTGATAGGTAATATATATGCCAAATAAGAAATTCATTTTTGAGTTAAAAATCAAATAATATCATATAGACAAATCACAAAATCGGAAATTTAAATTTTAGTGAAAAGAAACTCAACTTAAAATAAATGACAAACCGGTATGTGTATGTGAGCATGTGCACATGTATGAAAATGTAGATTTATGTTTACCAAAAAATGAACTATTTCATAAATAAATCAAAATGATATGCTCTAGTTTAATGTTCTTGTTTTTTGGATTAATTTTTGAATAGGGCATTGAAAGAAAGCAATTTTTGAAAAATGGGCTCATATGTCTCTTTATAACAAAAGTCACATCACTCAGGTGCCCATAACATGCTCCATTCTAAGAATTCAGGTGTGACATGATTCCAATTCGAGGATATAATAAATTTCTAAATTTAGAATATGATTCATTTTGTATGGGAAATTAAATGAAAATTATATTTGATTATAAATGTTTAAAATAAAATATTAAATAACAAAAAGTAGGTATATAACTCATAGATCACACAAATCTATGAAAAAGACAGATTTTTCTCCTATTATTTTTTTAATGTGCAACTAAAAAATATATCATGTCAAATCTGTTTTTGTAATGAGTCTTTGTTTCATATGAAGTAAATTTAAATATTCAAATTATTTGAATGGATATCTTTGGCTTCGTTCTTTTTTTTTACTCTTAGTTTACTTTTAATTTTATGATGACATACACATTCTCCAACTTATTCCTATTATCAAAATTACTCTTCCCCTTCTTTTCATCTCAAAATTGTTTTCCTAAAAATCACTTTTTCCACTCTCAGAAACTGAAAGTAAAGAAAAACGCTCTTTGTTTCATATGGAATGCTTCGCTTGGGTTACTTTTTAATGTATTAGATTTAAAATGCTACCCTCTAGAAGGGATATCTTTGAAAGATATACACTTGTACCTTATCCACTTGAAAGATATCTTGCCATCAAGTTCTTGTAGCTTGTCCCTTACAGTGAACGTACACTTGAATTAATCCCTAGAAGATTTTTGTTTGGGTCATTTGTTTGCTGATATATTTTCCTGATCAGCAAACTATGCATTACCACACACATGATGCCATGCAGCTTACCTCTAGAATAATATTACTGCCTCTATTATTGACATGTGAGATAATTACATCATTTAGGTTGAAGGCCTTGGTAGCAATCCCCCGAGTGCAGCCAAGGTTTGCAATTGCCATATCAAAGAAATACCCAACCATGAGGTCACTTCTTGTTGAATATATGGATCCCCAAAAATCGGTATGTGTTTTGGTAAAGATAAGAAATACCAGAGAATCACCTGCCTGTGTTCTACATCAGTGCCCAGTCACACATTGCTTGTGCCAGGTTCACGAGAAAGAATTCCTCCTAAAGGACTTGATGGCGGAGGCAGAACCGGGCAAAGAAAACAAGAGGGTTGGTGACACTTGTTCGAAGAGGATTTACCGGATACTTATGGCACAAAATGGAGTCAGCAAAGCTGATGACGTAGAGAATGGAGCTGATTACTTCTGATCCAATACGGCAAGTGCAGGTTTGTATGATATGTACAATGCCTAAGAGTCTGTGAACAGGCAATTTCAAATCCCAATTTCCTAGCTTTGATAGAAATTGAATTAAGTTTCCTTATTTATTAATTGTTTTAGGAAAACTCTTTAATACTGGTCAGCCCATAAATATTTAAGTTACATGTCATGTCAAGTCAACTACATGAATAGGGTGGTTGCTCGGCTAACCTTGGGTGGATTTCTTAAAATAATATTAAAAAAATAAAAAAATCAAAAGCAGATATCTTTCATTTGTTTCTTTGAAAATCGTCTTGTTTATTGTAGAAAGAACTTGATGGCTCAACCGTTGAGTTCTATGATTCATATTACGTCAAATAAAAGTTAGTGGCCACCACAACTTCTTCTTCCAAGACCATCATGAGTTTCAGCATCTGGCTCCTCTTGTGTAGGTGAGGTGCACCATTGGTTGTGTGTGCTCTTCACTTAAAATTGGTGAATGTATTAGGTAGCATGCATATGTAAAGCAATTAGAATTGTACTCTTGGTACCATCAGTGAAGTCTTTTTGATGATAACAGCTCTCCAAAACAAAAATGCTATACAGATGGAACTCATCGATCTTTTATAGTGGTGAGTCATGCTGTATATTGATTCATTGACCATTAGGGCTAATGATATATTGATGATCAAAATAGCAGGTTCGTTCAATGGTTGTTATAGGAAGCTTTATATGCACTTCTAGGTGGTTAATGTGTGTGTATCTTCATTGGCCATGAATTCTTGTACCCAACTATGTCAGTGACTCTTGGGAATCACATTCATTCACAAGAGTAAAAAACTCTTACCTTTTTGCTCTTTCTCCCATTAATTTCAAGGGGAAGTTTTCTTAAGGGACTATAGATCCTCAAATCTTGCAAAACAATCAGAAGTTGTAGTGAAATCTCCTCAGATTGTGAAGAGAGAAGAAGGCTTGGTGTTAAACAAAAGTTGTAGATGATTGTATTAACTACGTAACACTGGTAGAGTGTAGAAGTCAATTGTGAAGCTTGGAAAGTAGATAGTCCACATATATTGTGGGTAAACCACTATAGATTTTTCATGTATTCTTGTAATTTGCATTATTGCATGTTTCTACTATTATCATCACTTGATTGACAAATCCACTAAAATCACCACACATTGCATAAGTTGATCATATGTGCTTAGTTGGTTGTACATGATTAATCATGTTCAATTAATCACCACACTTGAACCACTGTAGATCACATTCGTTGACCACCACTTTTGGATGGTTGTAATTACACTTATTGGAAATATTACATGATTTTGTGAAGCATTGTCATGAATAGCTTTGAGCCTTATTCCAGAAAATACTAAGAATGGAATAAGGATGAGAAGAAAAGGACTGGTTGAATTAGATGTAAATGGCTTATGTACACTATTTTGTGCAGTGTAGAATAATTCAATAGGGTATCTATTGTACATCTCATTAAGCACACACCCCCTCAACTAGAGTTGCACATGAAGACACCGATCAAGTAAAAGAAACTAAAGTTTGTACAAATATCAGTTGTTTAGAATAAATCCTCATGAGCCAATAAGTAACATATTTTCTAGATTTCTTAATATTGGGAATGGTTTAAAGTCTCTTGGTAAAGAATAAACACAAGATGTTGTAAGAAAAGTATTTAGGTCTTTCACTCCAAAATGAGAAAAGAAGATAATCATAATTGAGGTGGCAAAAGACCTATTAAAGTTGGAATGGTTTATTGGAAGTTTCACTGCATATGAAATTCAAATGAAGGCAAAGCAAGGTGAAGAAAGAGTGGAAAATGGTAAGAAAAATGTGAGAAAGAAATTCCATGCCTTAATTAAGTTTAAGGGATCAGAAGACAGATACAACTCTGCTTGCCAAGAAGTTCAGAAATTTTGAGAGGCATCTCAAAGAAAAGGATAATTATGAAGAGTCCATGTGCCATCAATGCAACAAGTTAGAAATATTAGAATATATTGTCTCTTGATGAGCATGAACAAGTACGAAGGAGAAGAGAAAGAAGAGAAGAATAAGTACAAGAAGAGGGCTTTGCAAACTATTTGGGATGATTTCAACTCTTCAAATGAAGAGAACTCAAGTGACAAGGAATTAGCGATTGTGTGCTTTATGGACTTGAAGGATAAAGTAGAATTTTATTCTAAATTTTTGACATTTTCCTTTTCTGTAAAATTCTAGGTCTTGTTTGTTAAGGAAGTTCTAGCTTCAGCTCTAGTTTTAATAATTGTGAAAATTTTGAGTTAAGAATAGTTTTGCAAATGATATTAGAGTTGTGTAGTGAATTATGAAAAGAAAGTTTGTGCAATGCACGACACAACTCGAATTTTTTGGTGGCCCGATACTATTCGTGCTAGGTCAGGTTGTGCCTAGCTTTTTGGTTGGTAGCCTAGGCACGACCTATTGGGAAAACTCCTTGTGACCTCGTCACTGGTCGTTTGACGCTATTCAACTCGTACGTGTTTCAACAATGTGCGTCTCCTTGGATTGCTTACCGGTGAGAACACTCGCTCTCTCTCTCGCAGTTCGTCGTGGGTGGAAGAACACATAGGGTGGAAGAAAAGGAGGAAGAAGGAGGAGGTGACACAAGGATTTACGTGGTTTGGCAAACTGCTTATTCCACGAGGTATTGGTGCTATGTTGTTATTTGCGTCGCCAACAGGCTTCCTCGCAAAGTCTAGCTCTTTTGCATATAGTTGCTCATTGTTTTGCACCATTGACAGGCTCTCTCTTGCAAAACACTCTTGCGCTGTCACACTCACAATACAACACGTTACAACTCTTTATATATAGGGCACATGTGAAAACCTTAAACCCAACGTTACAAAGGACCCTTGAACTCATCGCCAACCGACATTTGGAAGGATACATCTGGATGTTGGGACCTGCTTCTGCCTACGTGCTGTCTTTGGCCACTCTTGGTCTTTCGTCGATTTTCGCTGGAGTGACTCGGTCGCTAGAACATTTGGGTCGGCTTCTAGATGACTAGTCGGATGTCACTACTCATTATGCTGATCTCCATTAGCTGTCAGGTCCCTCTCGCTTTCTTGTACCTTTATGTAGGTTTGTAGACTTAGTTTTGTAGACATAAGTTGTAAACTTAAGACTATAGGCTAAAGGTTCTTAGTATATGCATTTGGTCTTTTGCACATTCGAATCTTTGATATGTGGCTGTTAGCTTGACTCATTTTTGCTTGCTCTTTGGTGGAAGTTTGTCTTCACTTTGCAGCTTTGACACTTCAACATTCAGGTTCCTGCTATGCGACTATCAGCCTATGGACCTAGCTTTCGCCTGCTCTCTGGCAAAAGACTGTCTCCACACTCTACATAGCCTCAACATGAGTCACATGTCATGGTCCATTTGGATTCATGCTGTGCCATGTCAGGCTAGGTTTGACACGGTTTAATTTTTAATTATATTTTTATTTTATTAAAAATTAACATAATATTAATATAATTTTTAAATACTAAAATATGGCTAAAAGTAGGATTTGAACCCACAATCATGCATCTTTTACTAAAAAACTCAAACCACTAAGTTATATATAGCATGTATAACTTAAAAAATATATATATTAAAATAAATACAAATATTTAAAAAATTAAAAAATTATTTTCGTACTATGTCGTGTTGTGCTATGTCGACACAAAAATTTCAAAGGCTAGCCCAGACACGGCCCATCAAATCGTGTTGTGCTAGCCCATGACACGATTTGATTGTGTTGGGTTGTGTCGACTCAGATGGATACAGCTTAATTGACATCTCTGGTCATGATGATGACGTATGAGAGTTTGTATATAATTGAAGTTGAAACTAAGGATGTGTTTACTTCATTCACTTAGGTCTTGAGAGTACTTTCATTTTCATGATGATATTTACATTTTTTAATATATTTTTTTAATTATTTTATTGTCATGTCTTCCATTACATCAACATTTATATATTTTAAATAATATTTTTTTACAATTTAATTAAAATAACCAAACATATACTAACACTAGTTAAATTCTTCTTACAATATTTACATTGAATATTGATTATTTTTTAATAACATGCAATATTTGAAAGAAAAAGAAGTCACACTTGAGAAGGTAGATTGTATGAAAATCGAAATTGTGGTTGCAGGCGAGTGTCATTTTTAGACATTAATTGTTTTTCACAAAAAAATTATTTCAAATGAAAGGTAAATAAAAAAATTTCATAGTATTTTTTACCAAAAAAAACATGTACTTTCTCACATAAGATTTTGTAATTTTTTAAAATTTTCTAAAATTCCTCCAAAATTCCAAAAACATAAAGGAACTTTAATACAAAATTGTTTTGTAAAACTTTTAAGGTAACTTAGCTATAAGTACGTGGATTTTAAATAATAGGTTTTGGATTTTGGATTTTTTTTTACTTTTGTATTTTTTAAATTTTATGAAAAATAGAAAAAATGGAAAACCACCGTAATAACATCGTCGATGGCATGCCATCCGCGATTGATTTTATAACATCGGTAGGGTTTTTTTTTTACTTAAAAATATTTTTTTTTTGAAAAATTGGAAAAAGAAACAGAAAACCACCGTAAGCCATCGGCGGTTCATTTTTTAACATCCGACGGTATTTTTTTAAATTTTTTTTTAAATTCGAGTGAAAACAAAAAACCACAATATAATCAGGTTTGTCGATTTCCTTTTTTTTTTAAGCAGAAATATGCTAACGTTGAGTGCGACAAAAATGTCATTCACATATGGAAGAGAAAAAAAGTCAATTTTCCTCACTTAAGAAATACCGAAGTAAGGAACGTGAACAAACCTTAAAATAACAAATATGGGTCAAGTATACAAATACCTCTTGAGTACTACTAAGTCGCATGGGATCTCAAAAGCGAAATCATATTTACCTTTCAAATAGATTTCCACCCAAAGAGTTCTCTGGAACCTTGTGTTTGGTGCGGTGTTTCCTTGGAAATAAAGAATAATTCGCTACCACCAAACGCAGATGCCGCCACCTGACGAGCAAATGTCTTTTCCCAACCTTAAATAAATCACGCCCAAGCTTCAATTGATATTTCAATCGCATGCGGACAAATTGTTTGGCGAGGGTGTTGTTGTTCACGTATGACCGTCCGTGGAAATGACGACCAATTGAACTCCTAATCTGAACAATCAAAAGATTCGTGGAATGAATGAGTAAATGACTGGTCGGTGACATGGACTGGACGTTCTTGGATGCCAGGGTCCTGCTTCTCTTCCACTTTGAACTTGAGGTACGTTTATACAAGTAAATGAATGAATCTCAGATTCAACTAGAAATTGAGAGCACAAGGCCGATGTGGGCAGCTGCCATTTATTACGTACGTTTACATGCGCAGGGTTTCCTTGCGCAATGTCCAAAAACTGATGATTTGATGTTTTATTATAGTCAATAAGAGGAGTGTGGTAGGAAGGAGACCGACCAAAACATTTCAGCAAAACATGGGTAATGAAAAGGACCATCACAAATCAAGGAAAATTATTATTAGCAAACACAGATGCCCATGCCCTCATCCAACTCAATAACATCCGACAGGTCAGAGAGCAAGCAGATTGTTGGGAGGACTACACCCACAGGTTTATTGAGGCTTTTTTCTCGCAATCAAGTAAGCATAACTACCAACAAGCTTCTTTCATGGCTCAGTCAAAAAATGATGCAGCTACTTGCAGAGATGCTAAAGCTTGAGGTACACAAACTCCTCAATGGCTGGTATGTCACCAATCTTCTTGAGAGCTGTATTGCCGGGTTCTTCGTCTACACCAATTGCCATGACTGCATGCTTCCGAGGAGCAATCCTCCCCACACTCATAAAGCTCACATTCACGTTCTGTTCGGCCAAGATGGTCCCAACCGTACCAATCATACCAGGTTGATCAACTTGCCTGCAAAATAAAATGCTCCCTTCCAAGCTTACATCTACCTCAAAGGATCCTACCTTGGTTAGGTGGGGGATACCATCTTTAATCCTACCTTCAACTACAATTTCTCCTCCCTCAGAGAAGGCACTAGGAAATTTTGATTCCACATTTGCAATGTGAACCTGTATGAACTCCAATGGAGAGCCTGTGGTCCCATCCAAAAGCACTCTCTCTTCTGTGATCCTCATCCCCCTTTGCTTAGCACTGAAATCTGCATTCACAAGATTCACAAACACATCTGACACTGGTTCGATAAGGCCCTTCGTGATCATGGCACGGAGCAGTCGTGTGTCAAGATCATCGGGAGTTCTTGATGAAGCATAGGTGACCTTCACGGATTTGACACCACCACCCCCTGTAACTAGCTGAACAGCCAGCCTACCAAGCTTCTCTGACAACTCAACAAAGGGGGCAAGTTCTGATATCACCTGCAAAACAAATGAAAGCTTATTGTAGAAATTGTAACCTATCAAGAATTGACCATAAAAGTGCAAGAGTCTAGATCCAATTCCGATACCAAACTCAACAAGTCATTTGCACAAACTATTTTTCTATTTGAGGCAGCAAGACACAGAAATACTGCTGATGCCAATTGCAGAAGCTGGTATTTTCTTTTCCTTTGTGAATCCATATCCCATAGTTTTCTTTCTTTTTTTCAAGACAGAGGGAACAGCTCAGGTAATCTTAGACATACATACCTCAGCAGGTACCATTGGTGCATTTACAGCAGTAGCAGCAAGTTCCCCTTTCAAGGCACCAACAACAGCTTCTGCTATTTCAAGGGCAACTCCTTCCTGGATGTTGAATTCAAGCAAAAAGAATTGGTTCAGAAAATAGAAGAGAAAATAAATTCATAGTTAGGCATGATGTGACATTGACACACTTGAGCTTCAACAGTACTAGCACCAAGATGTGGTGTCACAGTAACATTCTCATGCAGAACCAATTTGCTATCGGAAGCGGGAGGTTCTTCCGTGAAGACATCAAGGGCAGCCTGTTGATCAGGAAAGAAATTCAACAAAGTGAGAATGCCAGATCAGTTGAAAGAATCCATGAATCATATGTTCAAGACGAATGACACCGAGAAGTGATGTGAAACCTGTGCAACAACACCAGAATCTAATGCTCTAACCAGAGCATCTTCATCTATGACACCACCGCGAGCAACATTTACTATCCTTACTCCCTTCTTCGTCTTGGAGAAAGCATCATCGTTGAGAATCTTTGACGTCGAAGGCGTAAGCGGCATGTGTAATGAGATAAAATCTGCACTTGATAGGGCCTCATCAAAGGTTACCAAGTCCACTCCAATTGCCCGAGCACGGTCAGCAGATGCATATGGATCATGGGCAATCACATGCATGCCCAATCCCTTGGCTCGTCTTGCCACCTCGGATCCTACTTTGCCAAAACCCATCACGGCAAGCATCTTGCCAACAAGTGACACACCAACATATTTGCTCCGCATCCACTTTCCTGAAAAAGAATGTTGAATTTCAAACAAAAACATGGAAATGGGAAAAAGAAACAAGACCAAAAAAATCCCTTGACTCGGAAATCACACAGAAGTGTATGTGCATCTAGATTTAAGCAGGTATAGATTAAAGTATGTGATGGGCTTAGACAAAAACAAGACCAAAAACACCTCTTGATTCGGAAATCACACAGAAGTGTAAGTGCATCTAGATTTAAGAAGGTATGGATTAAAGTATGTGATGGGCTTAGACAAAAACAAGACCAAAAAGGCTCTTGATTCGGAAATCACACAGAAGTGTAAGTGCATCTAGATTTAAGCAGGTATAGATTAAATTATGTGATGGGCTCAGACGATTAGGAAACCTCACTCCATCAGTTGTTACATTCATGTAAGAAAAGGGCAGAAATAAATTTCTCAGCATATGAATGTTTCATGAGAAGTACAGTGGAAGAAATCACTCCATCAAGGAATGAGAAGCAACATCCACAATTCTAGATCACTAACAACAAGCAGAGAGAATATGAAGGTTTTGCAGGGATGCACAAACGAGAGATCAAGGAAAGGTTGATTGTGGTGAAGCAGCATCCATCATTCACATAGGAGGATGAAAGAGACCTGCTTTTAGGGAAGCGTCAGCCTGGGCGACGTTACGGGCCATGGCAGCGAGGAGAGCGATGCCGTGCTCCGCAGCGGCGACAGTGTTGGCGGTAGGGGCGTTGACGACGAGGCATCCGTGCTCGGTGGCGGCAGAGAGGTCGACATTGTCGATGCCGACGCCTGCCCTGCCGACGACGCGGAGCCTGCCGTCGGCTGACTCGAACACCTCGCGGGTGACCTTGGTGCCGCTCCGGACGATGAGGGCGTCGCAGAGGGAGATCTTGGTGCAGAGCTGC
>JAMKPZ010005464.1:0-24813 GCA_024699675.1 Amphibolis antarctica | reverse complement strand
GAAATCCTTGTGTAGCATAGCTCCCGAAGAGAGAACAAGGGATTGACTGGTAACTTCAAATAATCCTTGGAAAAAGTTTTCCCAACATCAAAATAACTAGATGCATCGGAAAACCTACCTCTAGACGAATAAATGAAAAGTTGAAAACCTTCCATGGGTTACAGAAGAGGAGCACGACAACAAACACTGATCTTAATTTATTCCGTAAGATGAGCATAACAAAAGAAATACCAGGATCTGCTGATATTTTGGGATGCTCAAGGAACTTGGCGGAAATCGAAGTCAGTATAAGAGCAGAGCGCTCAAATTCACAGACGACTCGAAAATAGAAACAGCAAGAAGAAATCAGCCGATAGCACGTTTATTTCTTCCCAAAGTGAAACTGATGGAGTCGAAGAAACTCGTAAGCATACCTCTGTGTTACAGTCCAAGGTGTGGAGACACAGCAACCACCGAGAAAAAGAATCTAAAATAACAATTAGAAAAAATAACTTTATATCGAAAATATCAACGGAATATGTTTGTTTAATAATTAAAATTAGATAAAGTAATTATTTTTTTTCAATATTACATGATTCATTAGTATTTTAGTATAGGTTTTTTTTATATAAAATATTAAAATTATTTAATAAATATTATTATAGACTATTATAATATATATAGTGTAAAATAAATGAAAAATGTAGAAATAAATAGGGTCTCAAAGAGTTTTTTTATTAGTTAATTAATTTTAATAAGATACAATTTATATAGTATCAAGTTAAACTATATTTGGAAAGAATTTTACTTAATTTTGAGAGTACAATAAAGCTAAAGATGAGAATAGTAAAATAAATAGAGTTAGTGTATTTGAGAAATTTTTTCTCTCTAAATATAAATTTTATATATCATTATTATTATATAAATTGTTATCATATAATTTACTATATATTCATTAACTATGAATCACTACGAGGAACAATAAATACAACTTAAAAACATTAAAATAAGTATAAATTTATATGATAACAATGATATATGAAAATTTTTATAAAATTAATTTTATAATAAATAAAGTCAAACGCAAATATCTATTATAATTTACTATATAATTTTTATTTATTTATTTTATTATTTTCAACCAGTCAAAACGTTTTATTATTAAATAAAAACTTAAAGTAGCTGAAATAATTTTTTTCAACTATGGTATTGGATTATTTTTTCCCAGCCGCTCATTTCTTATCTTTCCGTGTCCCTACGATGGAGACGGGTGAAGAAAATCAACTGATTCCGTCAGGGAGCGTTCTTTGTTTTTATTCATAGAAATGAAAAAATTAATTTTTAAATAGATGATTTTAAAATAAAATAAGAGAATAAATAATTTTAATAATATAAAAATAAATTAAAATATATATATATATTATTAAATTATAAATACTTTTAAAAATTAGAAATAAAAAAAAAACGAAGAATCTCCCTTGCGTTCTCGGCTTTCTTTCCCTCTTGGAAATTATCGTCCATGGGTTCGTGGTTCTCGGCGAGCCACCGAGGTTTCGTTCGATTCAAGTTTATATAAATTTTTAATAATATTATTATTTTTAAAATTTTAACCTATAAATTTGTATTAATTTAATTTATAAAATTAACATCAATTTCAATTTTATCGTATTCTTAGATTCGTGCGGAAATCTCGAAAAAAGAAAAAAAAATTTTAAAATAATTTATACATCTTGAAAATTTTAAAAAAATGTAAATTTTTTCATCACTACAATTTTTTTTATCATTTCATACCAATTAAGTCGAAAAAATCTTACAATTGACAAAAATTTTATCACGTAGTTTACTGATATTGTGAATTTTGCTTAACATCGTTTGACTATTGTTAAACTCGTGATTATAAAGAAAAGGTAAAATTATATTTAAAATATTAAAATATAAAAAAATTATAAATTTTTTAAAATTAATTTTCATAAAATTTTAAAATATACAAAATTTTTTAATTTTTTTGTTTCACAGATAAACTCTAACTGAACTTTTCCCACCTTTAGACGTCTACTAACGATCGTTTTCAAAAATGACCTTTCAGATCACCGTCACACTGCATCGGCGTGCACGCGACGCTTTGCAATAGTAAAAAATGATTAAAAAAAAGTTTTAGAACATAATGAAAGGTGAATCGTATTAATTTATGTTAGGGGCGGGTTCTTTGCCGTCATCTACGGTTTTTTTATAATTTCACGAGATGAGTCTCATGTAAATGATAAAATTTATATATTAAAAATTTATGCAGGTGGAAGACGCTTACAATAAGGTCAATGGTGATTGACGTAACTAGGACAATATGGTAATAAATTGAACGTGTGACGAAGACGTGGGAAGAAGAGGTCAAAGGTAAAGGCGACAATTGGATCGGATGGGCCTGGGCTGACACGGCCCAACCACAGTCTTCCCAGGCTTGTGGGCTGTAGCTCGTCCACCTGGAAGAAAATGTGGAAATTTAAAATTTTATGGAATGATCTGTGTATTTTATAAAAATTAAGGAAAATTTATATTTAATATTAAAAAAATTAAAAATATTTTAGATTTTTAATATTTTAATAAGAAAATAATTTTTACATTTTGTTAATATTAATTTCTAGGTGATACAAAATCCCTTATAGTTGAATATAAAAAATATTGACATGGTAAAAAATATTATCGTTGTAATAAATAAGTGTATAATTTTTTATAATACTGTAAAAAAAAATTATTGACATGTGAAAAGAGTATGTTTTTTTTTTTAAAAAAAAGATTTATTGTAATATTGTAAAAAATGTTATCTAAAAAGGTGTAACATTATAAAAAATGTTGAATAATAAATAAAATATGTAAAATAATAATAAATAGTATTCATTATAATACTACTGTGATAATGATTTTTTGAAAGATGTAATAAATAATAAATAATTTTTATTATATTAAGTTGATAATAATATTTTTTTTGAGAATTGATACTATTTTTTTAAAGTTGTCCCAATGAATGATAAATAATAAATGATACCGTAGAATACTATGATATATAATAAAAAATAAAGTTATATAAAGTAAAAATATTAAAAAAAAATTAATAATTTTTTTTAAACACCGACCACGGAAATGGTATATCTTCCGAAGGATACAAGCATACTATTTTTTACTTTCTTTTAAAAAACAATCTCAAAAATCGTACAATATAATAAATTTTTTACGTATCTTATTTATTATTTATCATAATTTTTAAAAAATATCGCACCACTATTTTATCGTAATTTTAAAAAAATCGTTAAAGTCACCCCCGTAACGTCCACCCAAACACACGCGCAATCCCCGCTCCGCGCCTTGTGGTGGTCATCACCACCTCTCCTTTTTCCCTTTCGCATTTACAGGGGTTTGTGATTAAATCAGAAAAAAAAATTGATTTTTTTAAATATTAAAAATTTAAAATATTTTTAATTTTTTAAAATTAAATATAAATAATTTTAATTTTTTATAAATATATAAATAATCTTATAAAAAAATTTATTTCTAAATTTGTATAAAAATTTTGTTTAAATTTTTTTCGTTAATTTCGCACAAATCTCTTATTGTTCCCTGGAAAAGGGAAAAGAAAAATATAAATTTTTTATTATTAAAATATTAAAAATTTAAAATATTTTTACTTTTTAAAAATTAAATATACATTTTCTTATATTTTTATTAACCTGTAAAATTTTTCATTTTAAAAATCCCCTAACATATCTTCTCCCTGTCGTTGTCCTCCTTCTTCTGCAGTCCGTAATGGCGACGGAGGTGGATTTCGAGCGGAGGGTGATGGAGACGATGAAAGCGGCGGACGAAAGAGGCGAGCCACCGCTGGCGTGGGCGATGGAAGCCGGGAAGTGTGCTCAGGAGTGTGGGCTGCGGATTCCTTGCCTAGAGCTCGGGGAGGTGCTGGTCGCCAACCTTTGTTTCGATAACAACAATCCGGCGATGTGGAAGTTTCTCGATCAGGCCATGGCTTCTCAGATCGTGGTCCCGATTCACGTACTCGCTCTCCTCACGTCGCGGTACGCGTCGTCGCTTTCTTCCTCTTCCACCTATTCTCACGCCTTTTGCGTTCCACGCTATGCACTGATCGACTCTTGTCCATATCTGTTCCTCATTCGTTCTAGTGATTTTTGAATATACAGGCCTATGCTAAATCTTTATAAACCGCATCTGTTGTAATAGTTAGCTAATTGGCTAATCAGGTCCATGGAAAGAAAAACTTCTCGTTATTTAAAGACGACGGACCAGTAATCGACCATGTGAAATTACATTTATAATTTGCAGGCACATGATATTACACGGGAACGCTGCATGTTTTGTGCTAGAGAGTCGTATTTCGTATTGACAATTGTCCGTTTCGTTGATCAGAATACAATACATACACACGCACGCACATACATATATACCTCAAATGCACAAGCACACGCATGGAAACAGACATGCGCCCATACAGACCTTGCTAGAAATACTTACGAGGGTGTTTGTATATCTACATGTTTGTGCCATTCCATTCATACATCCATGACAATTGACATACGTTTTTTCAATCATAAGTATCTTTTGTAACTACATTATCTTACTACTACTGAAATGGACACCAACTTTGGTTTCAATCTTAGGGTGATACCGCACCGTCAGACACAACCTGAAGCATACAGGCTTTACCTTGAGCTTTTTGGTCGATATATCAATTTACTTTTTTCTACAGGTCATTTACCACCTCAGGAGAAGTAAGTTTTTTCTGTCCTGTTCCAGTAAAATGCATTACAAAACACGTATATTTTAACTTTATGGGGTGTCCTATAACTGCATCTGCAGGAGGAAGATACGAGTTTTCTTATCCTGATTATGCTAATACCTTGACGATTTTATCTCAGAATAGGTTGTTCAATCACAAATAACTTTTCACATCATCCATAAAGTACTTAATTTACTAATATCTTTCTGCTAACTAAGAGGATAGTATAAAAATGTTGTAAACTTCTATTATTTTGTAGGAGTAAGTGTAACAAGGAAATACATCTTCATTTCGAACTGAGAAGTCAACTGAATAGCGGGTTTATAGGATAGGATAACTTAGTAAGCTGCTTGCAAAATACATTGACCCAATTAATATTATTTCACTAACTCATACAACAACAATTCGAGTCATAATGTAGTTGACCACATGAATCCTTCTCTTCCATGTATTTCTATCTCTTGTCAAATTTCCAGTTAAATTAAATAGATTTAATCCTTTTTTACAGTTTTAATCAAGTAGTTTTAGACCTTCCTCCGCTTCTTTGTTTTATTTTATACTAATTAATTCCCCTCTATTAATGGCGCATTCTTTGGTCTTTTAAGGATACCACCAAACCACCTAAATTGATTTTCTCTCATATATCATTTTCAATTGGTGTAACTTCTACTCTATTATTGATAAAATATTTTTTTTAACTGATCCCTAATATTATCACTACTCATCTATCTAACTATTCACATCTTAGCAACACTTATTTTTGGCATATTGTTGTGCTTTATAGCCTAGCATTCCAAGTCTTAACGTATAAGTAGGTAAATAGCAGTTTTCTAGAAATTTTCCTTTAATTTTAAGGGTACCCTCCTATCATATGCTACTCTAGAAGCATTTCTCCACTTCATTCATCTTACCTTAATTCTGCAAGTAGCTTCATTCTTTATAATTTTACTATTGCTATTAATTATAGATCCTAAGTATTTAAAATACTTACTTTTATGTATCTCATAGGCTCATAGCCATCTACGTATATACCTTCATCATTATTTCATTAACTTGTATTAAAAAAAAAATTCATTGTACCTTTCAGCAACATGTAAGTAGGTCAATCTCCTTATGAATGTCAGACAGACTTAAATTTACTATTCTTGAAGAGTTAAATCATTCCCCGACTAATCTCTTGGTTTTCTTTCACCATGATTTTAAAAAGCTAAAATAATTGGGTGATTTTTTGAATCTTATTCATGAGACCTTAGAGTACTTGGACTACCAAATGATTGACTGCGGATTGACATGATTATGGACTTTTATATAATAGAATACACTATAGGTAGACAATAGACTGCTCAAAAAAGGAATGCAGTATAGCTAGATTTCTTACATTGTGCAGTACTCTTTTGTTAATTTAAAGTTATTGTGAAAAGCTTGTTAAATTTTATACGCTACTACTCAGTACATGCTTTAGTTTTACGAGCCTTTTCAAGTTGCTGATTTCATAGTGTTAGTTGCTTCCTATCTATATTCTTTTGGTTACGTGCTTGCATCTCTTGGGAGTATCTCACTATGTTCATTGATGTGGTAACAGTTGGCTTTCTGAATGTCAAGTATTAAATGTCTTACTTTTTAATCTATGGCAGGTGAATTGATAACGGCCAATCAATACTTCTGCCATAACAAATTTCTCTGTTTTTTCAGGATAGTTAAATGCATTGATGATGCAATGCACCTTTCTTGTACATTTGGGATCCAAATTACTTGCATTGGCCAGACACTGGTTTTGTTTGTTTTTAGTATCATCATCAATCTCATAGAGTGTGTGCTCAAAGATTGTGGGCTGCCCTTTGAATCTGCAGAAAATAAATTCAATACTGTTGATCATGGTTTGTGTGAGATGGATATTAATTCAAGAGAGCATTCAAACAATAGAAATGAATATCGTGAGGTCTTGCGCAAAAGGAATGTTCATGAAGCTATTAAGATGGTAGTAAGTATTACAGCAAACAAAAGTGGGAAGGTTATACTACGATTGGTTTATCTAAACATGTAAGATGTAAATTCTGCTTTCCTTCATCTTTATTTTTTTGTACTCTCTACAAAAGAAATATTTGATGTCTTTATAATGAAGCTCATGTTTGTTGTTTTAGCAAAATACAATATTTCCAACATGTTTGATAATTGTTAACCAAAGAAGGTGAAGATATACCCCACTGTTTGCTACATTCTTAAAATGGTCCCTTGAACAAGGCACATGAGGACTGGAACTATTAGATAACATAGAACAAGCTAGTGACATGATTTTTTCTTAGCACTGAGAATCATGCAAGGTTTCTATTTTGTTAACCTTACCTGCATTTTCATTATTTTCACAGTTTTGATGTTTTGCACAAGAACAATTAATGCCTAGTCTCATTATGTAGGGTTGATGCTTGAGAATGAGCATTGGTACAATGGAATGATTGCTCCATTGTGATACGAAGGCACAAGTTTTAGTCCTAGGAAACAACTGCTCAAATGTGGTATAATAATATTGATGAAAAATGCTGTAGAAAGCTGTGGGAACCTATTGGAGAAATTCAGCCGAAGGAGTCGTGATTGGGATGGAAAAATTGGGCAAGCAGGGTGTTGTGCCCAAGCTTGTGAGGAGCTTTTCTACATGGGAGAAAGATACATGAAAGGGAAAGAATTCCCACCATTGTTTTGAAGTATTACAAAGAAACCATAGCACATTATAATCACTTACATAACTAATTTAGTTAAATTTATATAGTTATTATCGTTTATGATCTGCTAATACCCCCTCTCACATGAGGCTAACAGAGGAGGCTGACTTTGAGAGGTTGTGGAAATGTGGATGCTGGTAATCAATTTGTGTGAGCTACTTCGACATGATCTTCCTCCCATGGAAAGTCGGGATTTTTGGTGTGCTGACAAGCCATCTCTGATATGTCCATCCCTCTTTCCAGATTTTCTGCCAGGTTCTCCATCACAAAATCTTCCATTTGATTAAGATCCCTATGATTTTAGGGCTGCCAGCACCCTTTCTTTGCTACATCTCCTCTCCATCCTGTTAATCTCGTTCATCACGAGATCTTATTGAGCTCATTGGTGGCACTCTCTGGTTATAAAAGGTTGGTACTATTTTTACTGTGGCCTTTTTTCTTCAATCTTTTTTTATTGTTGCTACTCCTATTGACCTACCTTTTGCACCTTTGACGTGCATGCCACAACTGACAAATCCACTTTGGCACACACACTCTGGTTTGCTTAACCTCCAACACATATTGTCTAGCATTTCCTTGCTCGACAATGCATGTGTGCTACTTGACATATTCATTTGCATGTTGTTTGCCAATTCACAGTTCACCACATATTACTGGTTCATAGTTCACTGCCAAACATCTGGATCTTATGTCACTTCACCAAGCATCCCAATGGAGTTACTACTCTTCTCCTCCCCTTTTCTTTCTTTTCCCTTTGAGTTATGATGCAAAACTAGGCCTAAGTGGTCTCATGGTAGGCATGAAGTGTTAGTTTTATGATAGCCATTTCATTTTTTTCGTTCATGCACCTTTGGTTTCATGTTTGATGCCATTCTTTCACATTTTCATCACGTTTTCATGCTTGCTTGAATCATATAACCTTTAACATGTAAAAACTCCATGTTTGCATGCTGTTGTGTGTTTGTTTGACTCACCATTGACAACAGATCAGTATACCATTTTGGGCTTAAAGAATTATTGTGCTTCAGACCCAGGATTGGCATGCCATTCGCCTAGAATGGCATACTGATATTGGGACTTGACTATTTTTATTTTGAAGCTCATGACATTTCTTTGATTTATTTTATTGTAATCATGTTGATTGCATACGTTTTTGCATTCTTTTTGTTATATTTTGGTTACCAACTATATAGTCTTTTCAAGTTTTTTATATCCGTATCTATGCCTGCAATTTTTGTGTGATTCTGGTTCCAGATCGGTGTGTCATTTAAAGTTTCAGTATGTTGTTTTGGGTCAAGAGTCTGACTATGACTTAGATCTGAAAATCAGCATGTTGACCATAGGCTTGACCATATAGTTATTGGAGGAGAGTTTGAGCTGCACAAAGCTTATAATGTTCACCTTCACCAGATAAAGGTAGGTTGCATTTGTGAGCTTCTCAACACCACTTGATCTAGTTCCATCCTTGTGGGTTGCACTTTCCCACTTTGATACTATGATGAAAAATGCCATGAAAAGCTGTGGGAGTTTGTTGGAGAAAGTTGGCCAAAGGAGCAATGATGGTCTGAAAAATTGGGTGTTGTGCCTTAGCTTGTGATGAGCTTTTATACATGGGGCAAAGATACATGAAAGGGAAAGAATGTCCACCACTGTTTAAAAGTATTACAAAGAAAACATAGCACATTATAATCATGTACATAAGTAATATTGTTAAAGTTGTAATATGGTTATAACTCTTTATTCTGCTGACAAAGATCAATTAGATCCTCCTTGAACGCCAAATTGGTGGGACCCTGATGCATTGGTTTTCCCTGTCAACGATGTTTTGTTATTTGTATAAAATTGTGACACACGATTCCACTTTAACTTGCTTTGTGAATTATGACTCACAATCTTTGGAAATAGAAATAAAAAATCACATCTTGCGATTATCAACATAACTCTGGTATGTAATTTATGTTTAATCATGGTTATGCTTCTGTGTATACATGCTTGCAGTAATCCTTTGGTGATGCACATCCATGAGCTTTCATTGTCAAATAGAATTGCCTTTTCTATTCAGAGAAGATTTGCTTATGCATTTTCTTTTGAGTTACTAATAACAAATTCTTTCAAGCAATAGGCCTGAAAAGTTCAACTGCCTGCTGCAGAGATTGGAATACATTGAACTCCAAAAGCCAACCTTAGGAAATTTAATGTCTGTTGACCATGAATTAACAAAACTCTCTACAAATGTACATGATGCTGTACGTGGCGTGCCATGTTTCAATAAGAATCAACTTATTGGTTCTCTAATCAATATTAGTCCAGATGGATTGTCTAACTACTACAATCCAGGGGCGGGCCAAACTGCTTGCTGGATAACATTTGATGTGTTCTTGGAGAGGACAATGGATGGGAGACGGCTGCACCCCATGTCTTCTGTCAATGTACTCAAAGGTGTTTATTTGTAGATTCAACTCTAAAAATTTAAGTTTACCTCCTCATTTGTTGGTTTCATGTATGTATCAAGGGTAATGCCTTTTTTATTTTCTAATCCAGACTTGACAATATCCCTCCAAGTAATTAATCAAGCAAGTTGGCAGGAGACTTTTATGGCACTTTGGATTTCATCTCTACGACTTGTTCAACGAGTTAAGATATTATTGTTTTATAAATCTTAGGTTCCCAAAAAATTCAGGTTGCTTCGAAATATTGTTTAACATAAATTTTATTAATTTTTACCCATGTTTGTAGGAGCGAGAACCTCTTGAAGGACCAATACCACACCTTGATGCACGACTTTGCATGCTTTTGGCTATCACGCCCTTGGCAATAGCCACCATTATCAAGGAAGAAGAAGTGTTGTCCTCTGGTACTGATAATGATTCAAAAAAAATGAGAATCAACAATAGAAAATGCATGGAGGGAAGCAACTCTTTTTCCAGAAGGCATGGATTAGTTTCTTCACTTCAGCTATTAGGACAGTTTAGTGGGCTTTTATCTCCTCCACCATCTTTGGTGCAATCAGCCAACAGTGCTGCTACCAAAGCTGCAGTTTTTATCTCTAACTTCAAGAAGGGAAATGATGGTTTTGATGGCTTCATCCCTATTGACAATTCTGTGAAAGCAAGTATGTAACATAAATTCCCTTTTTGAAATTTAATTTCTTTCATGGTGCTTGCTTGGTGGCAGTAGCCAGTTGTTTTCTTTGGGGCATACATATGTAAGGGATTTGTGAGGGAATTCTAATATAGTATTGCTGATTTTTTTTTGTTTGTGCGACCAGTTGGAAACATGCTCCATTTAATAGTTGAAGCTTGCATTGCAAGGAAGCTGATTGATACATCTGCTTACTTTTGGCCTGGGTATGTGGCCATATCGTCAACATCAATGGATTCAGTGCCCGTTCAGGATTCTTCATGGGAAACCTTAATGGAAGGAGCACAATTGTGTGGTTCCTTGAAGAATTCTCTTATGGTCACTCCTGCCTCTAGGTATCCATGTGTCTTGTAGAAAGGATGCTACCATTAGGAATGTTGCTTAGAGTGTTGTCAAGTGGTTATGAAAACAGTTATATGAGGTTTTCATATCTAGCAATTTATAAGTCTGACAATTTCTTTGGCCACAGCATTGTTCAAGTTGAAAAATTGTACAACATGGCTTTGTGTGGTTCTGAAGAAGAAAGACCAGCTGCTGCGAATATCTTATGTGGTGCATCTTTGACTCGTGGATGGAATATTCAGGTATCACATGGAGCCTTTTTTCCTTCAGCGAAAGTGTAAATTTTCTGTCTTGTTTCACTAGTTCTTTGTAAAGATGTCTTTTTTCTATATAAGAATTGTTAGTTTTTAAGTATTATGTATTATTTTTTTTGTAGTGTTTGAAATCTCCCAAGATATCATTTTGTCAAATGAAAATGAAAATGATCCATCTTTCTGGTTGTTTTTGTTGTCTTCCATGTAAGTAGTATTCTATCTCTTTCCCTTTGACAAATCCATAATCCCATCACATGGGGTTGACTATATGAATCCTTTTTTTCCAAATATACCTCATTTCTCCCTAAATCTGCATTATTTTAGTGCAAGATAGATGTCAATGATATAAATGTTGTAATGGATTAGGACTCATTTATGATGTAGATATGAAAATGTACTGATAGTTGCTAGGCTACCAAGCCTATGCCTTTCAAATTGTTTCTGGCCTGATGTTTGGATCGTTAGATGGTTTGCATGATATCACAATGACATATTCTGATCTGTTCCAGTTCAATCTTGAAAGTTGACTATGGTTTCCCATATACATGTTAATCTAATGTAATTTCCTTTTTTATGATTTCTGAATTACTTTTCTATTTTTCAGGAGAATGTTGTGCAGTTTGTGGTCAAGCTACTCTCTCCTCCTATACCCCAGAATATTTCAGAGTCTGGTAGCCATTTATTCAGTTATATATCCATGCTAAATTCTATCCTTGCTGGTGCTTGCTGTGTTGATGTTGTTCAGATCATATCTTTGTACGGCATGGTAGGCTATGTTTCATCCCTTTTTCCCTTTTTATAATTTATTCTATTATGTTTCATTCATATCATTATAAACTCTATTTTTGGTAAAAAGATAATATTTTTTATATAATGTCAAATATTGTGTTTTAAGAGCCTGTCCATAAAATCCTGGTCTACGTACCATTCTTTGTCCCTTGTTTTCTTCATAAGGAAGTCAAAACTTAACATTTTTTTCCTAAACGTTTGTTATAGAAGAAATCTTTATTATATTTTTGAGTGTTAGAGTCTACCTTCGTGGTCTATTTTTGATATATAGCATTGGGAAAAGTGTTTTTGGTGTGGGAATGTGTTTATGGTTGTAGTAAATATTGAGATAATGATGCAGCCTTCCATATCCCATGACTCTAGCTTGACATATGCATCCTGTCAAGTATGGCACTGTCAATGGCCTGCTATTTTCATTGTGAATGGTAACATATTTTGGCTAACATCGCATTTATAACATGATAGTACCCCAAGTAAATGCTTCGTTGATTAGAGCTCTCTTGATGTCTTTTGTTTATAACAAAATTTTCTGTAGAAAAACCACAGAGCCACAAATGATTTTTGTTGATAATGTTGGAACAAACACCTTCTGATTATTTCACGTCATAAGGCCTGTAATTGACTGCTTCTTCGAAAGGATTAGGCTTGTGATTCTTCTTCTTCCCCCAGGTCCCTTATCAAGTTTTATCTTCTTATAAAACCACAATATTCTTTCTTTTAGTAAGGAAGCGAGCAATGGTGAATTACACATTTTTATTCTTGTTCTCTTTTAGTGAGGAGGCGAGCAATTTTCTTGTCCTTTATATGTTTGTTTTGCACAGACTTTGTTTTCCAACATTGGGCAATTAGAAGTAAATATAGAATTATATCTAGGTGAAAGGTTCTTAATATTTTGCATTCCATCTCTTGCTTTGTGATGAGTGAGGCAATGCTTTCTAGTTTATATTAATCATACTTTCGAAGATATGTACCGCCAACCTCAATGGGATTTAGGTACAACTAATGTTGTTGAAGATTGATTTATTTATATTTCCATAGTCATTCTCTTCTCCTCCTTTTTGTTTGTGAGACAACTCCTGTGGTGTGTGGTGTTCAAGAGCTGATCTGATGAATAGAGTGATCTTGGTCTTGCATTATTCATAATTACTAATCTGCATTCATAACTTCGTGTTGCCTTCTTTTCAATATTGAAGGCCACTTCCTATTGGATACATCCTGCAGACAATCAATATGATTCCTTATTGGTTGGCTTAGAAAGCATAGATGTTTTTGTTTCAGTCGGCAATTTGCAAAATGATTTTGCAACATCACTTGAAAAGATGTTAAATTGGTGAGATCCAACTTTGTCTACTGGAGACAACCTATTGAAAATCAATACAATTTCTTGTTGGATAGCTTAGAAAAACAATTTTTTTGTGTGCCAATCCAACTAAAAAGTCTTTAATGCCTATATTTAAGAATAAGGGAGATATACAAAATTGTAATGACTATCATAGTATTAAATTGATGAATATGAAATTATGGAAAAGGATTGATCAAAAATTAAGACATATAACTAAAATCATCGAAAATTAATTTGGTTTTATACTAAGTTGGTAAACAATGAAGTTTATTTATTTACTTAAACAACTACTAGAAAATTTTAGAATTAAAAATAAGGACCTCTATATGGTTTTCAGTGATTTAAAAAATCCTATGATAGAGTACTTAGAAACCTATTGTGGTGGGTTTTAGGCAAAAAAGTACTAATAAGATATATTTATATTATAAAGGACATGTATAATAAATTAATTATTAGTATTAAAATTATAGAAAGATAAATTAGAGAATTTCCTATAGACATAAATACACTAATGATCCTTCCGAGTCCATATTTGTTCTTCTGGGTTATAGATGAAATAACCAAGGAAATTTAAAAAGAAATACCTTGGTGTGTGTTATTTGTTGATGAAAGTAAATTAGGAATTAGTTTTAAATTAGAATTATGGAGATATTCTTCAAAATCTGAAGGATTTAGATTGAGTGGGTCAATAACTAAATATATTGTATGTAGGTTTTTAAAAAATAAGGATAATGATGAAGATATAAAATTAGATGGTCGTGTGCTTCATAAAAATAAGACTTTTAAAGAGTTAAGATCTATATTAAGTAGTAATGGAAAAATTATTATCCATTGGATTAAAGGAGGATGGTGGATAAAGTGGAGAAATGCTTTTGAAGTATTGTGTGATAGAAGAATACCCTTAAAATTAAAAGGTAAATTTTATAAAACTACCTTTATGACTCAAAATGCTAGGATGTAAAGTATGAGTATTTACAAAAAGTTAGTGTTTCTGAGATACGTATGCTTAAATAGATGAGTAGTAATACTATTATATGAGATAAACTAATAAAAAATTTATTAATAATAGGGTAGGAGTTGTACCAATTGAAGATAAGGGAAAATCAACTTAGGTGCTTTGGTTATGCCCTTAAGAGACCAATAAATGCATCAGTTAAGAGAAGCAAATTAATTAGTGTAGAATAAATTAAAAGAATTAAAGGTAGGTTTAAAATTACTTTGTTGGGAATTGTAAAAAAAATTAAATTTATGTAATTTAACTGAAAATTCAACAATAGATAGAAATACTAAGAAGAAAAGTATTCAAGTGGCCAACCGCATGTTGTGATATTGATATCTAACTAGTCACATGAAGTAAAAACATTAAAAAACTTGAACAAATGTTCTGTTATGAGTTTGGATTTTTCCAGGTTCCAGTTGTTGCAGCTGCTTTAATGCGTCTTTGTGAGACTTTTGGTTCTGTGCCACCTGTACCAAGTTCCAGAGCCAGCACCACCGATGAAACTTCTGTTTACTCAGTATTTTCTCTGGCATTTTTGTTCCTTCTTCGACTCTGGAAATTCTATGGTGTCCCTCAAGAGCAACTTATAGCAGAACGCTGGGCACATTCTGAGCTCACTTTGGATTATCTCTTGTTGTTTCACAATACTCGCATTGCTTCTGAAAATTCTTTTGATTCAGAACAATCAAGTCAGCCTGTTTATAGTGACTCATTCCCAAGGTTTCAAGCTTGGTATGTCCAGAATCAAGCTTGTGTGGCATCAACTCTTACTGGTGTCTGTAATGCAAATCCAATACATCATGTTGGCAATAAGATCCTAAATATGATATGTCAGAAAATGACCAAAGTTGGGATGATGTCAGGCAATCATTCATCAACTTGCAGTGGCAGCATAGGTGGGCATGCTGCAACCATGAGTGAAGATGCTCAACATAGGCTCAGTCTTTCTGCTTGGGAGATAATGGAATCTGTTCCATTTGTTCTTGAAGCACTTTTGACCGCATGTGCCAATGGAAGGCTCTCTTCTCGGGAGTTAACAACTGGTTACAACCATTAACTCTTTGTTTTCAAATTTTTTAGACAACTTCTCTTGTTCATCGTATTTTTCTTTTTTAATATCTGTTTGGCTGTCAACTGTTACTTCTGTTTCAACATTGTTTATCATGCTTATTAAGGCTAGTAGTGCCTAGGAAACAGGTGGAATATGTGCCTGGTTGCCCAACCTTAGTTTCTTTGTACTTGGATCCTTGTTCTATCTTTTGTTGCATCTAGTAGAGATCTGCTTTTTAAAAGGCTGAGATTTATTTTGAAAAATAAAATTTGATTTTTTATTTATATCCTGATATGCTTATAAGTGATGCTATGCTTTTAATCTCAGCGTATTTTATTCACATTTTTATGTATATTAATGTTATCAGTGATTATTTGAGTTAAGAATATATATATGATGCATCATTTGCATTCAATAATATGGAACATAAATAGTAATTCATACACATGGAGATTTTTATAGAATGGTCAGACCGTTCTGGAACAGTAAAAAAGGTCCTCTTTCAGAGGAGCTAACTGTCCAAAATGCTCCCAAAACCTGTGTAAGGTAGAAAAATCTTTCAGTGGGACAAGAAAACATTATACAAATTCCGAAAAATGGTAAAAAATTATAGAAATATTTTGGTGAGAAAATATAATATTTAAATGACACTACTTACAAGCTAGAACAACTTGTAAAATAAATATTAAATAACAAAAAAGAGGTCTGATTTATACTAATGGGTGTTTAGGTTGAAACTTGAAAAACTCTCAAAGAATCTAAAATAGTGCATCCTTGTTCAATGTAAATTGAAGCTATATACTGCCATACAACATTTATTTATGGAGAGCTAATCATCTCCTTTCTCTTTAATATATTTATTCCTATCATATATTTTCATTCATTTTTTCATTCTTCTTTTATATATTTCCTGAACAGTTCGTATACCATAATTGGCTCAAGGTTTAGTGTCTTTCAGGTCTGAGGTACCTTGTGGATTTTCTGCCTGCATCACTGGCAACAATTCTTAGTTATTTTACTGCTGAAGTAACCCGTGGTATATGGAAGCAAGTTCCAATGAATGGAACCGATTGGCCTAGTCCTGCTGCAAACCTTCCTTCCATTGAATCTGAAATTAGAGAAATGCTCGCATCTGTGGGTGTGAATCTCTCTAGCCATTTTACTGGTATGCTAACCATTCCTTTGTTTCCTTTTCTCCTCTGATATATTAATGTGCGTATCATCAGGAAAATTGAATTGTAGCCTTGATATCCTTTTCATAGAATTTGGCCTCTAGTCAAAGGTTGACTACAGCTTTTTACTTGATATATTTTTATAGTGGAAACTCTAGATACCTACAGAGTTAATTTGATTCTGTTCTCATTTAGTTTGTTCTCATAAGATAGTCACCTACAAAGAAGTCGAATTATGCATGACCAATCATAAGGAAAGCTAAGTCATACTATGCAAGGCATTGGAGAACTTGGCCACACCAGCCAAGGCCAGTTGCACTTGCCTACTAGAGGCCATCCACAAGTCAACCAACTAGCCTTAAGTTAGCGACATTGGCTATCGAGAACATCAACCAACTCAATTGGAGTGTCGATGGAGTCACCAACATGCCATCAAGACACACCAACACATTGGGTAGACTTGTTGACAAAATCTCACGTGTGACTGCAAGTGACCATAGGTGATGTAGCTTTCGACAACCTTCAATGTGGTTATAGACATGTAAATTCATTGTTGTCAGAATTTTAATGATAGAATGTGAACTAAACAAAACTTCAACTTTGATTCAGATTATGTACTATCAAAATAATGCATATCAATAAGGTGATTAAAAACTTATATGATTTTGAAGCACTACAAACGTTTCAGACTTTCAGTCACAATCTTGATGCTAGAATGTGAATTAAACAAAACCTTTGTGAATTGCAAGATGTAGGACAATTCAGAAAGTGACTTATTTTCCTGTCACATTTGATATCCAGTTAGTCGCTTCAACTGTTTGTTGGATGATGACAAAAACATGACAAAAAATTCCTGAACAATTTTCATGGTTGCGAATTTTTCAGATTAAATAGATGATGCACTTCGGAAATAACTTGTACATCGTCCTTTTTTTTGGTTTTTATACATGGTTACCCTTGTAATCCCTTTAGCAGGTGGAACAGTACCAGTGATGCTTCCATTGCCAATGGCTGCCCTTATTGCTCTAACCATAACTTTTAAAATTGACAAAAGCTTAGAATATATTCTTGGTGTGGCTGGTCCTGCTCTTGAGAACTGTGCATCGTGTTGTCCATGGCCTAGCATGCCAGCCATAGGGGCTCTATGGGAACAGAAGGCTCGACGCTGGCATGACTTCATCATATTGTCATGTGCACGCGGCCCCTTCAGACAGGATAGGGATGCCATTTGCCAACTTCTCAGAAGCTGTTTTGAATGCTTTCTTGGATCTTCATCTTCTTCAGTGCCTTGTGCAAGCACCAGTCGTGGTGTGAATGCCCTTCTTGGTCATGCCTTTGTGGAGCGTGGAACTAGGATACCTATTGCACCTGGTTTCCTCTACATCCGCTCGTGCTGGAATTTCCTTGACACACGAATGGCTAGTGACGAAATAGTGAAGTTAATAACTGCATCTGCCAGGGAGATGGCATCTGGGTGGGCCTGTAGTGGCGTCAACCGACTGAAATCTAGCCAAATGTCAATTGCCTCTGCAGCAACTGGAGTGAAACAGATTGCCACACTGGGGAGCTCCCTTTTGTGTGCAACAGGTGGAGTGCGGCTGGTGGAGGTGCTGTACATGGAAACAATGCCAACCTGGCTAATATGCGGAAGAGAAAGAAAGGCGACAAATACATCAACTGCATCCTGCATACTTGAAGGTTATGCGTTGGCTCACTTTCTTATCTTATCTGGGACTTTCATCTGGGGTACCGGTGATGCAGTCAGCTACGAGACCATTCCACCTTCCCGCCCAAGCCGTGCTGATTGTATTTCAAAACACATGGACTTCTTAGCCAGAGCTTTAGAAGGTGAAATTTCTCTTGGGTGTGATCCTGCTACCTGGAAGGCGTATGTTTCTTGCTTCCTGGGCATGTTGGTGTCCTTTGTACCCTCGTGGGTGCGCCATGCCAAGCAAACGACTCTTAGAAAGCTGGCATGTTGCCTGCGGGGGTGGCACGAGAGTGAACTTGCACTCTCTCTCCTGGAAAGAGGTGGACCTGAGGCCATGGCTTCTGTGGTGGAATGTATCTTATGATTTGGTTGCGGTTTGCCGCATTTGTTACCGATATAAAATGGCAAGACGGAGTACATTCAGCATGGCTCTGTCGATGATATCTGCCCTTCCTCCATCGTGTCGCTTCTTGCATTGAGCAAGCCATGTCCTGCTATAATAACGGTTCTGCGGGTCGAAACTTCTAGTTCGCTGTTAATGCTTCCATTCTCAAACTTTTCTGCAACTGATGAGTTAAGTTCAGTACTCCCAGTCTTACTGCACTGGCGCATGCAGATGTAATCTAAAAGGTGCATTTGGGAATTAAAATTTTTGTATTCAGAAATTCTCATCAGATGGGCCTTTTGTTTGTTGTCCATTTCTATTTTACCGTGGGCAACCCATCACTTAAAATCGGGGGAAAATTATCCCCAGTTGGCCAATTCGATGTTCAAACGCACATGCTGGCACTGTACGAATGATTGCATTGGTAACGTTTGGCACTGGGGTGAGTTGGGGTGATATATTTTCAATGGAGTGCAAGGTATGTAGAGCAAGATTTAGGTAATTAGGTAATTATTTTGATGTTAGTAAATAAAGTTATAAAATTAACAAAAATTGTTAAAAGTAATATTATTATCGTTATTTTACATTTATGTGTTACAATAAAAGGAATTCATGTAATTATTATTTACATATTTTATTTGATAAAAATATTATTGTAAACATCTAAATTTTCGAGCTCATTAAACTCACATATTTTAGACTTCATTGGTAGGCACGTTGAACCATTAAGGTCCAGTTATCGATGTACCATGTTGTAAAAACTTCCAGCGGATTCCCTCTTCTCATATCAGGGCAAGTTTGCTACCAATCAGTAGTCTGATTTTGTCTGCAAATTGAAAAGGAGTGTGGAGGAAAGCCGAGGGTAGGTGTGACCTTGCCGATGAACCTCGTGGTGTAGGTGTGCCACCGTCCAGAGTTGTAGCAGGGATGCACACCTATATAAATTTTTACATTTTGCTGTGCAGCGATCCAAGACTTCGTAAATGTTAGCCAAAATTACTGTGCTAAAATCGGTAGACTTGCGGAAGATTGCTGCTATTATCATCGGTATGTATCAAAAATTATGTCTTATTAATTTTGTACAATAAATTTTTTATTAAATCTTGTTACCAAACCATACTGTTTCAATGGCCCCAAATCTCAACATCAAAATTAGGTTATTTACATGCTTAAACCCAACAAATCCTACCGGTAATCAATTTTTCTTCTACTTTACTTTCGTTATAATTATACAGATTTGTTATAATTATATTATTTATTAATTTTTTTCTTATTATTTTCTGCTTTGCATTCCGAACCACGAAGTGCATTATTTTCCCGACAAGAGGAGTTAAACATTTATAATTGTAAATTATTTTTTATCCACGTAATTTATTAATATAACTAGGAAGATGAAAATAAGAAGAAGCCAGCTCTTCAACTATTACATTACATTAAAATGGTAAATAACTTATCAAATATTAATTACTGTAACATGTATTTTTCTCACACCACAAAGGGCTGGACTTCCGCCTCGCAAAGTACTCCAAACTAAGCCCATGAACTTTAAGAAGATGAGTGAGGTCCTTTAGAGACTTAAGTGGGTTGGATTAAGATTAACGAGCCTTTGAGGTCTAAAGAAGAGTCACTACCTAATTTAAATAAAGGCTAAATTAGGAAAATTTGTATGATACATGTTTGCATGTAAATGACATTGTACTAAAAGTTAAGGCATAATTAGGGTCTAACCAAAGAGTCTGAAGTAAGTTTTCTAGATATGTGTAGAGAATGTATTAGGCACCCACACACCCAATTATTGTTGGTCTCTTAAATGTTCTAATAGGTGTTGATCTATATGATACATTGATGCATTCTAAGTGTAAAATATGTGAAATAGAGTTTTGGGCCCATTGGGGACCTAAAGAGATGTTGAGCCTTTAGGCCTAAAAAGAAAAGGACTATGAAGCCTAAGAGAAAAATCATGAACACTTTCATACCTATGTAGCAGGCTGAAAATGAGCCTAGTGGGCCTAGTCTATATGCGAATAGACTAAAAAAATTTAGAGAAAACTCAAATAAGGATGCATATGATGTATGACATGTAAATACACGAGTTTAGCATAATTTAAAAGCACGAGACATTCATACAATATGAGGCATAATGTAAAATGAAGCATGAGTTGTTTGATTAAATTCTATCTTAATAGTTATGAAATGCACATGATTTACCTTTTCTAAGGTGTCCCCTAACTTAGTTAGGGTAGACACATGCAAATCTAAATTAATGTATTACATATAAGATGCATGTAGTCATGACATAAAATAGTAAATTACAAATCTCCGTGTGGTTGCATGAAGAGGCCAAACAAATATTCAGTAATTAAAAGATTAATTATCAAATAGCAATCGAACCCTTAAGTTTTCTTACAAGGAAAAGGAAAAGTTTATGCCCTTTTCTTTTTCAAATAAAGCATAATATTTAAGAAGTAACATGTCGGATAACATTTCAAATATAATATTTTAGCATGAAAATGACATGAAATATTAACCAAACATGAATCAAGAGGTCATTATAAGTAAATCAAGCACAAATATGAAATATTATGTTGATTTCAATGAAACAAAATGTTAAAATATAACTTAGAAAAACATATGCCTTTCTTTAAGGTAATTAAACCAAAAGTGGTGGCGAACTTCATCATTCTTGTCACTAGGTTGAAAGACCTCACCGAAGCATTGCTGGAGCTCCGCTGCTAGAAAGCTTGTTCGACTGTTGGAGCTCACCGGAGTTGGAGGAGACAAGCTTGGATCATGGATTCGAGGGTACCGTTGAGTTCGTCTCTCTGAGAGAGTTACGTTTCTCACCCTTCCCACAGATTTTGCATGTTGAAATGGGGAGAAAAATGTGGCTTGAAGTTCATATATGGGCAACACCGACGAGCCAGGCTCACTGGAGACGGAGGAGACGAGGTCGGATCATGGATCTAAGGGTACTAGGGGGTTCATCTAGCCAAGAGGAAGTTGTTCCTCACCTTTCTTGTGGATTCTCTCCCTAGAAAGGGGGGTGAAAAAGAGGAGGGAAGCTGGCGGACAGGCGACGTCGATGACCAAAGCTCAGGAAGACAAGCTTGAATGGTCAAACAGGGGGTGCAACGAGGTTCGTCTTGACACAAGGAGTCCTGTTAAGTGGCTCCAGTGGGTTTTGTGCATCAGTGGAGGAGGAAAATTGGGGCTCAAACTGGCGGATGGCGACGTCGACGGTTAGCATAAGGGAAAAAGACTTCCCAAGAAGCGTGTGTGGGCAGTGCGAGAGGTGCACACGAGAGGTGCGACCAGTCAAGGGAGGAGCGCACGGGAGGCACGACCGAACGGTGCTTGGGCAGCGTGATTGGGGATGGGAAATCGCACGCAGGCTACAGGGTTTCGATGTATTGACCGAAGGAATCATTATATCGAAAGAGAAATTCGTTATAATGAAATGGAGATTTCATTATATCGAATGAGGGATGGTTCGTGCAAACAGTCGACGAGTGAGTGTAATTGAGCGGTGTGCTGGCAATGCAATTGTGTGCGTGGGAGGTGTGCACGGGCGGTGGTCGAGTGGCGGTGTACAAGAAAGTGGTGACACAAGGGTGTCGGCGGGAGGCACAATCAAGCATCGTGTAAAGGGAGCAGTGTGGGTGGAAGTCTCAGAATAAGGATGCCGATGGCGTGCTTCAACGCGATATGCATGCATTTGCATGCCCATTAGCAGTGTGGGTCAAGATCCTCGGTTCGGGTCTGCCCGCATGATGGAGGGAGAAAGAAGGAAAACCATAGAGGGGAGGGGCTACTCGCTGTACCCCCTCCTCACTGTACCCCCTCCCCCTTCCTCATCGTTCAGATGGATGATTAGCCCATCTCAGTGGAGATTAAGGTGACCGGAGTTCGGTTCGGTGAGTGTTTATGTTGTTAAAGGTAAGTGAGCAAGTGCGATGGACCGGAAAAGCTACCTGGAGCGTTGATTGAGGTGAGCTTTAATAATGCACGATTGGCGACAAACATAGTTGGGAGCAACTGTGGAGACTTGGCGGTGTTTTTTGAGCTTTCCCCAGCTGATTTCTCTTCTCCCCCCAACTCTCGGTGCCTTCAAATGGAGTCCATGGACCCCTTTTGTTGGTTCATGGAGGGCGTTGCAGCTGCTTTGTTGCAAGCTTTCACAAGCGGTGAGGGGATAGACAAGCTTAGAGATTTGAGCTACAGAGCTTTCACCGAAATGGAAAAAGGTCTCTTCTATAGGTGAATGGGTCGAGAGAACCCCCATTTTAGGCAGAACCATGACTGCGACTTCCCCCTTTCCAGCGAGGCTCGCAAGCGTCCGACGGTCGGACTGGGGGATCCCTGAAAAAGCTGCCCTTGCTTCACCGCTGGCGTGCAAAGGAGGGGAGGCGATTCGGTGCGACAAGATCTCGGGTCACTCGCTGCTCTTTCCAGGAGGTGGTAGCGCCTGCAGACAGTGACCGACCATCATGTGCAAGGAAGACAGCTCATGCAGGTGAGCTAGGTCGGGTGTGGGTTGACCAGGTCTGGTGTGGGGTTGGGATGCTTGGATGTGGGGTGTGTGGGCAAGCAAAGTAGTGTGCGGTCGGTGTGGTGAGCACTGTGTCGGGCTGCTGGACTTGGGTGCAATCCAAGTGCAGTTCGGGTGTGACTTGGGTTCGAACTCAGAGTCAATTCTCAATTGGCCAATTAGGTGTAGCCAACTGGGTCTAATTAGTCAATTGTGTTCAGTTTTGAATTAATCTTGATTTAGTTAGATATTCCAAGCTTGAAATCAAGTAATTTAATGACTTCCTAATTACGTAATTAAATGTTTAATTCACATTGTTACGCGATAAAGTAATTTTAGGAATTCTTAAGTAAATAAGTTGCTTACAAGTTATTGGGTTCAAATAGACGGAACAACGAATGGGCCTTGCGGACCCTAATCAAAGTGTGCCTCTCTTTCAAGGGAGGGAACAAGCTTTTGGTATTCTTAATGGGCTTCGCTATGATGGCGGGTCCAAATCAATGCAACGTGGTAGTGATTGACCCTTAATAGCCCAATGGGCTGTTGCAGGGCTTCGAACATGTGGGCCCAATAAGCTTAAAAATTAAGATGTTTATAATTAAATTACATTTAAAAAATAGATTTTTCACAAGTAAATTTGAATTTTTTAAAAAAATATTACTTTAACAAATAAATATAATTTTTGTCTTGCAATTCCTTCTCACGAATGTTACTTCTTTAAGATATAATTACACTTTTAACTTTTTTAAGTACAACACTAAAATTAAAATAAAAGGTATAATCTCTAAGTTTAGGATTTAAGATAAAAGAGATCTCTCATACATACATACATACATACATACATACATATATACATACATATATACACATATATATACACACATGACAAAAAGAGATTTGAAGGTGCTTACAAAAGGAATTTTTGTAAGTACCATTTTATGTTGCCTAAAAAACTAGGTAACCAAGTTAAAAAATTGGATTATCAGCTAAAAGATGAGTTACCTAACTTAAAACTGGGTTACCTGATTAAATGATCAAGGTTACTTGGTTAAATGATCTAGGTTACTTAGCTAAAATACTAGATTACTTGGCTAAAAGATTAGATTATCTGGCATATGATAGTGTTAAGTCAGGTTGTACCATACCATGTTGGGTCAAGTCTGGTATGATTTAAGTTTTAATTATTTTTTATTTTATTAAAAATAAATATAACATTAATATAATTTATAAATATTAAAAAATAGATAAATATAAGATTCAAATCTATAACTAGATATCACTTATTAAAAAACTTAAACTACTAAGTTATATACAATATGTATAAAAGAACTTTTGTAGATACATACAAATCGATAGACTATATATATATAGGGTTTAATGGTTCTGTAGGTGCCTACAGAACTGAGTTCTGTAGGCACCCGTTGGATGAAAGATGAACGGCTGTTTGATGAAGAGAGAGAGTGTTGGAAAAAAAAAGCCACGCGGAAAAAATTTCCCTTCCCGCCGATGACAGCCGCGCGGAAAAAATTTCCCTTCCAGCCGATGATAGCCGCGTAAAAAAAAAAATAACGATTGATTTTCCCCAATCATCCTCACCTGCGCAGTCCACCGGAAGTCCC
>JAMKPZ010005463.1:0-17245 GCA_024699675.1 Amphibolis antarctica | reverse complement strand
AAATTATCTTTTGAAATTCTTCCACGACTTTATGTATACGTGGATATACATGAGATGCATGCATTGGCTTTTCGTCATTGACGGTAGATTAACAAGGAACAGTTCAAGAAAATCCTGAACTACGTAAAGGTGGGTGTCGAATCCGGTGCGACTCTTCTTTTGAAGTGGGTCGCAGAAGGTTCGAAGACAAGGGCTACTTCATCGAGCCCACCATCTTCTCAGACGTAAAGGCCGGTATTATCTACCCCACGCTCCAGAGAACAATCAATCTCTGCATCGTGCGTAGTGCCATCACGAATTTTCTCTTAGGACGGCACGAGGATAGCGAAGGAGGAGATGTTTGGTCCGGTGCAGTCCATATTCAAATTCGGGCCAGTCACCATCCGATCGGCAATGGATTTGTTGATCGAGCACGCAGAGCATGGGCGCGGCCGACACGCTCCCTCCGGATGGGCTCCATGTGGATCGGCCAGTCACCATTTTCGGTGCCGCTTAGTCGTCATTCCTTCTGAAGGCTTAAGGGCTTCATGTGGATTTGTCTGCCATGTCCTTTTCTTCCATTCTTCCCGCGGTCGCTTCTCTCTCCCACTCTCATCGAAGCATTCGACCATTTCTCTCTTGCCATTTATTTGAAACGAGGTTTGTTAAAATTTTTATTATATAAAATATATATTTTAATAAATAATATAATAAAAATAAATTTTCATTTATTAAAAAATAAATAATTTTTTTTTACCTTGAAAATAATAAAAAACGTGAATTCTAAAGTATCGTTAATTTGTCCATTTTTAACTTCAATAAATCGTAAAAAATTGAAGTGAAAAGTAGTTTGATAAATTATATTAAAGTTATATGGTAAATTATAATATAAAAATTTATATATAAAAATTTACGTAAAGTGAAAATTAAAATTAAAATAAAGTAAACAAAGATCTTATTTATTTATCCAATTTTAGCTATAATAAAAATTTAAAATTTAAAGATAATTTTATAAATAATAATAAAAATATAAAAAAAAATATAAGATAAAAATTTATATAATAATAATAATATATAAAAATTTAAAACTAAAACAACCCAGAAACACCTCCGATAGTGACATAAGTTCACCTTTGGATGCCAAAGCCACCGTCTTCATCTTCCCGTCGTGATTCGTTACTTCCCAACCCTGCGATCCACCCAACCGACGAACCATGTCCGCCTACCAGCCCCTCCACCTCCTGACGCCGGAGTCCATCGAGGCCGCGGGAGTCCCTTCGGAGGAGGCCGCCGTCATCCACGGGGAGCTGTGCGCCATCCTCAGGGAGCACAGGGCCTCTCCACCCGACACCTGGAGGAATATCTCCAGAAGGATCCTGAGGCCGGAGCAACCGTTTTTGCTCCATCAGATGATGTACTACGGGTGCTACGGCGGACACGGCGACGGCGATGCGCCTCCCGCTTGGTTTCCCGAAATGTAAGCTTGCTTGTTCCGTGTTTTGACCGACTAAAATTCTGGATTCTTATCCACCTTCGTTAGTTGTTGTCACTTGGTCGTTTCATGTGGAGAATTACATGTACTAAATTATATAAGAATACTTCACAAATTGTCCACATAAGGTGATAATCATCTTTCGGTTATAGTTTTTGAATATCATCGATAAATTTTTATCTCATAATTTATTGAACTTGAAATTTAATTTCTAACTCTTCACGCAGTTAAAGCACCTCATTATTAAACATTAATTTTGAGGTCGTACTAGTGACTGCTTATTGGGAAATACTACACATTTCGATGTTGCTGCAGTTTGGAGTTGTGAATGCTGTCTTGTCTGCGAAGCGATGATCGTCTTTTTAGGCTGTTTTGTTGTTTTCATTGGTTGTTTTTTTGTTTGATATAAATGACATGCTGAATATAGGGAGGATGCGATGTTAACCAATGTTGGGCGCATATTACAAAAACATGGGAAAGAGTTTCTCGGCTCGAGATATAAAGATCCAATATCCAGCTTCTCCGACTTCCAAAAGTTTTCTGTAACACATCCCGAGGTATTCAAGCTGCTTGATAATTTTTTTGGTAAAATTGCGTGCAGTGTTGATATTTTCCTTTTTAAAACACATTCATTTTCCGGAATATCTAATCTTGGTGTAGGTATATTGGAAAATGGTATTGGACGAATTAAAAGTGTCATTCAATGTACCACCTTCGCGTATTTTGCATGAGCATATTTCTTATCCTGGGGGACGGTGGCTTCCGGATGCTGTTCTGAATTCAGCTGAAAATTGCTTGTGCTTGAGTAGTGGAAGAGCCTTGGATGACATTGCGGTTGTATGGCGTGATGAAGGATATGATGATTTACCTCTGAAGCGGATGACATTTAAGGAGCTGCGGGATGAGGTCAGGTGTGTTGCTGAACAATGCCTTTTCTTTGTTATTTTTTGTCGTTGCAAGTTTTTTTTTTCTCTGTTCTTGAGCTAATCTCAAAGAAGCATGAAATTATAAAATTGATAGCCATTGCTATTTTTTTATAGTTATTACTCATTTCCCTAGATACATTGATATCTCATTTTATAATGCAGCCTTGTGGCAAATGCCATTGAAACACTCAACCTTACCAAAGGATCTGCCATTGCTATTGACATGCCAATGACTGTTACGGCTGTGGTTATCTACTTGGCTATTGTTCTTGCAGGTTACGTAGTCGTATCAATAGCAGACAGTTTTGCAGCAATTGAAATATCAACCAGGCTTAAATTGTCAAATGCTAAAGCAATATTCACCCAGGTTAATTTTCATTTGACCTTTCTGTATTTCCCCAAGGACAGCTGTCTTATTGTTTTTGCATCTATTATTTTGTTGAAAAAGTAATGCCCTACTTCAGTAGTTTTGATAACCAAATTGACTATTTATTATTGAAATCCAAATTTTTGCGATAGTAGATTACATAAGTTCATATACATTTTTATTTTTAGTACACTGTCAAAGTGCCCTAACGTGTTCTATGACAAAGTTGAATACATATTCTACAACTCAAATATGATATGAAACAGAGTCTTTCAGTGTCAACTACCAAGGCCTAAGCAACTGAGAAGGTACTACAGTGTAATATTCAAATGTATATGAATTGATAGATTTTTCTTTTAAAAAAATCAATCTATGAGTGAGCCTAACACGTACTTCTTTCAATGAGCAAGGAACCTATTCCTTTTTTCCCTCTTCATAACCTTTTTTCTTTTTCAGGATTTCATTTTTCGTGCTGGCAAGAATTTACCGTTGTACAGGTGATCTAAATGTCTCAGTTATATAATGAATTTCATATACCTTTTTGTTTCTGTTTTTAGCCAATTTTTCCAAAACATATTTTTCTAAAAAGGTTATTTTCTTGAATACAGTAAAGTTGTTGAAGCTCATGCTCCTTCAGCAATTGTGGTCTCTACTAGAATGCCCTCGTTCAGTAGCAAGTTGCGCCAAAGTGATATATTGTGGGATGATTTTCTTGGAAGAATCAAACATCAAAAGTATGTCTGTCTTGTTTATTTATTTTCAGTGTTAATTATCCACACTTAATACTGGAATCCAATCGTATGTACAGAATTTAAACTAATAAGGCCTATTTATTTTATTATATGCAATGAGATAAGTATGCTAAGGTCATGATATGATTAGGTGGAAGAATATGGCACTTGCAGTTTTACTATGCCAGTTACTAGTTTTGGAAATAGTTTGCAAAGAAAATTGCAAAATACTAAGGACCAATCTAGAGACATTTTTATTAGAAAAACTTTAATCTCTGTAGAGAATGCTGTTCAATCCCACCTTATAAAATAAGAAAAATGATGCCCATTAATTTGAGTTGCATGTAACATCAAACAAACATAAATACTCATTGTTTTGTCTACTTTGTGTACTGATTATTGGGTACTTTGGTATTTCAAACAGTTATTGATTTGTTTGTTTATAGATTGGAGGGATTGATTGACGAGGATGCTTTTGTAATGTCTTGGTCAGATGTGATTGCCAGCAAGTGATTCTTTCCTTGCCTGTTAAATCTTATTTCTCCTTGTCTGCTTTGTTGAATTTTGTTTATTGATGGGATTCTTTCTTGTAATCCTTTTTCCTTTCTCAAAGATAAATGAGAAAGGAAATTCGTAAACACATACACTATTTGCTATTTTATTTGTGTGAAAAATTGATGATTGAATATTGGCATCTTGTTTTTTTTCCAAATGAGCAGAAAAGGTTTTACTGCTGTTCATCAATCTGTAGAGGCATACACCAATATTTTGTTTTCATCAGGAACTACAGGTAAAACAACTATCATTACTTCAATTTATAGTTGTGCCTCTTTTTCTATTTTTCCTTAACCATGTTTCATTTAAGTGGCATGAAAAACTTAAAATGTTTCACAGAAGCAACATTTCACTGTTAGATATGTTTCATTATAATGATTTTGGTAAAATTGATACTGAATTATTTTTAAACACATCCATTAAATTATTTGATGCTACCATTCTCCACATAATCATAATTCTGCAATAATTCTAGAATTTTCTTTCACATATTTAATATAGCCATTGTTACCATTCATAGGCAATGACAACATAATCATAGAGAACTAATAAATTCAATGGTTTCCATATTAATGTGTGATTGACTTGAAAAAAAACAAGATAGAAGACCATAAAGAGGGACATTCAAACAGATGTTATTGTCATGGTATTCAAAATGAGCTAAGTGATTGATGTATACAATGTAGACTAGGACATTCATATTCCATACACGTTTTAAATAACAAATTTGCTGAATGCAACATCAACGAAAGTAATCACTTTCCTTAATCCCACTAAAGGGGCTTCATCAATCCATAATCTATTGGTCATAGTGAAACAACTTACTGTTTCACGAAGCCTTTTAGCCTATGTAACTCTTACAAAGAAATTTTTTTTTTCTTTCAAGCACAATTGCCACTAACTCAGTACAAAAAAAACAATAATCACTAAACTAACCCACAACAGTGAGGCAGGTGTTTGCTTCTTTGAGAAAGAATAACATTTATCTTATCCAAGACCTTCAGCATTCTTGTCCAATAAAATGGAACATATACCATTATGTATAAGTATTTTGGTTTATGTTATTTCCTTCCATGGAAAATCATACTTGTAATCGACTATCTGGCTATCCTATAGGCCAACCTTATGTCACCATATTCTTCTTTTGAATTTTCAATTCATAAACTTTGAGCTTTGCACCTACTAATTGATCTAATGGTTCATGACTGTATGGTATGATAGTGTACACCTACTACTTGATCTTGTAAAATCTGAATAGAAATGACTCCTTGCGGGTTTGCAAATCCATGATCATTCTCAATTCTATGAGAATTTTTTATGGAAGCATTTGTTATTTCTCTTATATGGACCATCAAAAATGAAATATGTTAAAAATAGTCAAGTGTTGCAATCAGATTGATAGCTTCTGAATGATACTCTATTTGAGCACTAACGTTCTAAGAGGTTTGCCCTCAATCCTAAGGTTTTGGGTTTAATCTCTCATTTCTTGTTGTTGATGTCAAAATTATTATTCTTTAAGGACCCCTACCTCATAAATGGTTCATAGAATCTTTTTAGAAAAGAATGGTACTCGTCTTGAAACTAAATCTTTTTGCAGCATTACTAGGAATCTATTCATTTTGATTCAGTCGTATGTTTTGGTTCATGCCATCCAACAAGTATTGTTTTTCTTGGCCTTTTCTTATAGCTAAAAATCAATCTGAAATTCCTGTTCCCTATTAAAAATATTCAAAATGAATTTTCGTCTTTTTTCACAGTTATCTATAACAAATAATTCTACTTATTCTAGATATATAGAATAAACTCAATATAACACACGAGAGAACGTTGGTTGCTACCTTTATTTATTGTAATCACATCCTTCCCAGACCAGTATGGGATCTGATTGGGATACATTTATTTTTAAAAATTAAGACATTGAAAGTACAGAAGGTAATGTTCTAATATGTTTAAATGTTAAGGTGTGTTTATAATTGATTCTATGATGATTATCTTTAGTAATTAATTGAGTTATAAATGCATTTACTCTTTTATAGTTGTAGTTTAATAGTATATAGCATAAAAACAAAATTTGTGAAAATATTTTTATTTTTTTGATTGGTGGTTGGGTGCCCAAGAGCAAGTTTAATGCCTCCTTGCCTTGAGAGTGTGATCGCATACTTGTGATACATTTCTATAGTTGCTAATATCTAGATTGCACTAAAAATCATTGCAATTCTTTTTTTGACATTGGTAATGTTTTTACTTGTATTTAAATTCAGGACTTTCTTCCCTCATAGGTTTAAAAAGTTGAAGGAAGACCAACTGTGTTATCCACCGTTGGTAAAATCATAGCAATTCTTGTATTGTTATTTTTGCGTTAATTCTGAGCATTCTGGCACAGGAGAACCTAAGGGAATTCCCTGGTCTCATGCCGCTCCATTGAAGGTTGCTGCAGATGCATGGTGCCATATGGATATTCAAAGAGGTGATGTTGTTGCTTGGCCTACTAATCTTGGTTGGATGATGGGACCCTGGCTTGTTTATGCTGCTTTAATGAATGGGGCTTCCATGGCTCTCTATAATGGTTCACCACTAGGTTCCAGTTTTGCAAAGTTTGTTCAGGTATCTTAGCTTCCTGTCACCTTTTCCTTTGTTTTATTAGGCAATAGGGTCTAATTGTCAAAAAATTTCCTATTTTGTATATTACATTAACAAATATATCACCACTTGAATTGCACCACGACATTGACATGGAATACCTCTTCTTCGATGGAAGAGAAGGCTTAGGATACACTTCATGCTTATAGCTGTGTGTTTTCATATGATACTGGTTTTTGTTTTGGTAAAAATGTGTTATTGAATATCTATTTAAATCTTCCAACTAATAAAGATGCAACATTTTCAACCTACTATGCTAATTTCGTACAAAATTTATTTTATGTAGAAAGTCGCACAAATCTTGTACATAGCTTGGGAGTGTGAGGACGATCAAAAGGATAGGTGGTCGTGCAGTTTTGTGAGCAGCAAGTATCACACAAAATTAAGAAGGTTGAGCAAGGTTATGATAGTCCACCCATCAAAAAAATCGTGCACAAGGGAACATTTTGCCAAATATGCTAACACCCCTAACAAAAGATATACTAGCATGGCAATCAAAGAGACCAGCTTATATATCCATTTGCCTTGGTAGGTGCATATATTGTTTTCTAGTGCAGTTGCCATATAACAGAGCTGATAACAGTGGTAGGCAGATTCAGTGGGCTTTATCTGCACTTTCTGGAACCGCAACTGTTTTGCCAAGTGAAGGGGACTTCATGGAATAATTAATTGAATGAGCAAGAAACTGAATCTGCAGATGACATCCAAGATATTAACAAATAGTGTTGATTGTATCAAATATAATGCTGCAGCCTTTGTAGTTCCCACAGTTATAAGCTATATTATTAAATAGTAGATTCATAGATCAATAATATTTTCTCTTTAGGGATATGTGGTTGGAAGTGTGCGTTATCTTCACATCTTTATTTTTGTGTTGGATTGGTAGGAAGTCTGACTACATTTTATTTTTCTTCTTTGTCTTATTAGGATGCCAAAGTAACAATGCTGGGTGTTGTTCCAAGCATGGTTCGGGCTTGGAAGAACACAAATTGCATCAATGGTTTCAATTGGTCTACAATTCGGTAAGGTCATCCTAGAAGGTTTGTACCTACTTGTTTTGTTTCAAACATGCAGGTTCCTTTTTTTTCATTTTAAACTAAATTTGACTCTCAAATACGTCTAGATGTGTTCATAATATTCTTGATTTAAAACTTGCAGATGTTTTAGCTCCACTGGTGAGGCTTCTAATGTAGATGAGTACCTCTGGCTGACGGGAAGAGCAAACTACAAGCCCATCATTGAGTACTGTGGTGGAACGGAAATAGGTGGTGCTTTTGTGTCTGGGTCATTATTGCAACCGCAATCACTGGCTGCATTCAGTACGCCAGTCATGGGATACGCACTTTTCATCCTTGGAAATAATGGAAATCCTCTAGTAAGCATCATGTAACTTGTCATCTCATATCCATTAATTACACACATATACAATGTATGAGTGTAACTAATGTCTTAAACTATCTCAATATGCCACAATAACTAATAATGTACGGGAATCAATGCCTTAAGCATACATTGTAGAGTTGGCCACATGAATCCTCTCTGACAAGGACGTGGTTGACTTAATTTAAAAAGTGTTTATTGAATGAAGAGAACATATGACTTTGTTATAATATTACATAGCATTTGACAAGTCACACACGCTAGCACTAAAAGTATCACTATTTTGCTTCTGGCACTAATTTTCTTAGTGTTAGTGCTTAAAATAGGGCTGTTGAATCCTATTATCTATCTGTCTGCCTATCTATCTATCTATCTCTCTATCTAGAGAGAGAGAGAGAGAGAGAGAGATTCCTATTACTTCTTTATTGAGTTCCTATACTGCTCTGAGTTAGCAATCTTCAATTTTGGTAACACACTTTGGATACTTTACTATGACGGACTTTTTTTAATGAAGCCACAAGTTGATCCTGGGATTGGGGAGCTTGCTCTTGAGCCCACGATGTTTGGAGCTTCAACCAAGTTACTAAATGCTGATCACTACAAGGTCTACTTTGAGGGCATGCCAATTCTCAATGGCAAAGTATGGAGATGTTCTTAGTCTCAATCAAACTTTTCTTACATAGTTAAACATTTTAACCGGACATTGGCTGTCAGGTTCTTCGAAGACATGGTGATGTATTTGAGCGTACTCTTAAAGGATACTACAGGGCTCATGGTCGTGCAGATGATACAATGAATCTTGGTGGCATCAAGGTATTTAATTTGCAACCATGGTACATTCTTCTGCAACAAATGGTGTTGTAGTCATTGCAAACAGTGTATTCATTCTGTGCATTTTGTTTTGTATTCAGGTTAGTTCTGTTGAGATAGAACGTATATGTAATGGTGTTGATGAAGCTATACTAGAGACTGCTGCCATTGGTGTGCCACCTTTAGGGGGTGGCCCTGAACAATTAGTCGTTGCTGTTGTTTTGAAAAACAATACGTCCACTCGAAATTTGGAAGATCTAAAGAGGGCCTTCAATTCGTCACTGCAAAAAAGTTTGAATCCTTTATTCAGGGTAACTCAGTTTGCTGTAAACGTTCCCTTCCATTATGTTTTAAATAACGTTGCGTTTTATAACTCTACTACGATGGACGCATTTTTATCTTTATGCAGGTGTCCTTTGTTACATTTGTTCCATCTCTTCCTCGAACTGCTTCAAATAAAGTCATGAGAAGAGTTTTGCGCCAGGAGATATCAAAATACAGTCATGATGCTAAGTTGTGATTAACTCACCATATATCTGGAAGAACAGCAGTTGGTTTCTTTGTGCATGTTCATTGAAAAATCAATGGACGTGCCTTTGTTGTCTCATTCCATTTTCCAATTTCATATTGACCATGAAGAAGTATACAGACATCATGTTCGATGCAAGGAAGTAATGTATTTTATTGGTAAGACATAATGGTACAATAAAGGAAGGTAAGTGCTGGCTTGTTCAGTTGGACTGTGCGTATAATCTCAATGAAAGGACAAGAAGAATGAACGAATGAGTTATATGGAAGAGAGATTAGGAGGCAGAAAATGAGAAATAAGTTACATCAACCCTATTTTGCCGTTACTGCCTCCAATTTCTTCAGGTAAGTTACTCTGTTGTGGTATGACGAACGTGCTATGATCATTTAATTTATTGTATGTCAACCTATATTTCTTCTTTTATATGTCACTGATTGAATCCATAGCCTTTGAGGTAAATATTTGATGCTTTACCACTAAAGGTAACAAGTAACTTTTCCGTTCAAGTCACTATATACACGCCGATTTCACTTTGGCAACGCACTTGTTATTCTATGGTGTTTTTGTCGTGTCACGGTATCTGTTAGCAGTTACCACTCCCATCAAAAACAAAGCAGAAGATGAACGTTGAACCGACGAACGGGAAAAATTACGTTCGCCGAGCCGGCCTGCTGTCTCTGCGCACCGTCCATGGGCGTCCTCGCAACAGAAGGCACGTCCTCAATCATAACAAGCTCACCGTATGATACAAGAACTCGTTCCACACGTCCACGGGTCCGGGCATACACCAGTGCACGCAGTCGTTGCGGAACGTCACGTTGGGCCGCGGCCAGTGTGCGTAGCGGCTGGGGTGGCCGTCGGGTCTGAGGAGCATGGCATGCGTGGCGTCAATCGTCTTGTACTCCAGACCTCTCCTCCTCCCTTCCTTCTCCGCCTCCCTGAACTCTTCTATCTGCGCCATGTAGATGCTGCTGACGAACGCATTCAACCGCACCTCTTTTCTCTGCAAGGGTGCCGTACTCACGCAGTCCCCACCGGTGTCCCACTCCCCGTTCTCGAAGTGGTCCGGGGAGAGCGTCCTCAGAATTACCATCCCCTTGAACTCCCGCAGCCTGTTCAGTGCGGCGAACGCGGCCCTGAAGGCTTTTCTGTTGATGTAGTGCACGGACATGTGGGGGACGTCCGGGATTCCGCAGGAGTGACACCCGACCAGTTGCCCACCCTCGTACACCATGGATCGCTTCAAGAACCAGTTCCCGTCCGATACGATCACGTAATGGAACCTGGCCATGTCGTTGATCCACCCGTCGTCTACTTCATCTAGTTTTAGGGTCCACAGCCCATTCATGTCCTGGTGAGGAGGCAGCGCCGTGTTCACCAGGAAGGGAGACCAGAGAACCGAGATGTTGAAGTTGTACCTGTCGTAGTACATGTGCTTAGAATCTAATTCTGCTGTGTCCGTTATGTCTCTTGGGTAATCAACCTGTACACCGCAATCTCATCAGGTCAGGAAAGAATCTGTAGTGTGTGTGTATATATATATAGATATATACTGTAGAAATTGGTCTATGATGGTGTCTATAAAATGGGGTTTGTCTATTAGAAATTAATGAAAAGAAAAATGTAAAATAAAATTTATTATTAAAATATTAAAAATTTAGAAATAAAAAATTTTATGGAATAATTTGTAAAATTTAGGAAATTTTATTTTAAATTTTTTAACATTTTAACAATAAATTTTTTTTAGATTTTCCTTTTTATTAATTTTCAAATATCACAAATCCCCTTAAAAGTCTCTTTAATGAACACCTACGGACCTTGCGAATCTATATAGATAATATCATTTAACGATACTTATAGAAAATTGATTATATAGATATTTAATATGTATATATATGTATGTATATTTTAGGTGGTTAGAATATTACATATAAGATAGATAGGCAACGCCATTTTGATAATTGCCATCTGTATTGAGCATATTGATTAAAACTAATTGTAATAGTCTATTTAATTAGCTGAAATAACAATATTCATAATTTTCATTCAAATATGAATCTTGGGGAAGTCGAAAATTATAATTACAAAAAGAAAAGAAAATATTGATATAATTTTTTTAAAAAAATATTAATGCATTTTATCAATCAATCTCAGTATTTTTTTAAAAAAAATACCGAGATTGATCGATAAAATGCATTAATTTGAGGGGGGTCAGGTCAGTCACATACGCTGGACAAGATGCAGACCAAGGACTGCATGTGGTTCTTGGCCAAGGAGTCGCCAACGAAGGCCATGGACTTGCCCCTCATCGTCTCCAGGAACCGGTTGGGATCGAAGCGCGGCAGCTCGCAGCCGTCCGGTCTCCACCTCCAGCTCAGGAACTCCGTGTTCGGCCTCCCGAACAACAGGCAGTTGCGGTTGTCTTGGATCATCGAGCACGACTCGTTGGTGTAGTAAAGAGCTTCCGGGTCGCGCACCCACTGCCCACTGTAGACGTCGCAACCTCTGGTGCCGGCTGCATCAGTACTCCTCCCTGTCTCCGAGTTCGTGGTTTGGTTCTCAGGTGGGAGGCGTCTGACTTGTTTCTCATGTGGTGGCGGTGACCCAGGACATAATGGTGAGAACAGGTACAGGAACGGATTCGAGAGAGGTGTTGGGTACAGGAGGATGATGGCAAGCAGAAAAGATAGGCTGAAAGCCAGAATCGGGAAAAGATGACGGCATAGCTTGTGGTGTTGCTTTGGAGAGGAGAAGCGTATCATCGTTGCTGGTTTTGGTTTTGGGGGAGCGGAGCTGAGGAAAGAGTTCAGGAGTAGCAGACAAAGCTGACCCGATCTGTGTTTTTGGTCGTTGGCAAAGGAGAGTTCGGGAGTAGTTGTGCACGCCCATGCCACCTCTGCCCATCATCGTCGACCAATGCATATGGCGGTAATACGTGGTATAAACAATTCGACAAACAGGTCATCGGCATCATCGTCGGAAAAATATATAGCAGAGGAGCAACTTTTTTCCAAACCGTTAATTTAATGAAGAGCGTCGTAACCAAGAATGGTCCAACCAGCAATTAATTGCACGATAATTAAGTCTCGCTCGGAAAATGAAATTCTTTGAATTCAAAAAGACGAAGGAGATGTACCTTTAAAAAATTAATGAAAAAAAATATATATATAATTTTTTATTGTTAAAATGTTAAAATTTTAAAATATATTTACTTTTTTAAAAATTAAATATAAATTTTTTTAAATTTTCATAGGTGCACAAATGGCTTTATAAAATTTTTCATTTCTAGATTTTTAATATTTTAATAATATTTTTTTTTTTCATTAATTTTTAATAAACACAAACACCCTTAGATGTGTTGAAACTGACATTTTTATATTATTGGTAAGTCTTCTTTCCTGGTTGATTAATTTTAATAAAATAAAATTTATATAATATTAAAATCAATTTAAAGAGATGCAATCTAGCTTAGCAGTAGTTTGGTAAATATAGAATTCTTTTGCTTAATATCAATCAATTTTAAAATAAATTATATGCTTTGAGTTATCTTACTACTTTTACAAATCATTTTAAAAAGTGAATTGTAAAATGAGAAAATGAAAATCCTCAAAAAAAAAGGTATAGATAATTAGTTTGAAAAAAAAGAAGGAGATGGATAATTAGATGACCCACTTTCTATTAACTTTGAATGCTCTGTTTAAATTATATTTATTACATACTTTTATTTTTTACTATATATTTTAACTTTATATAATAATATTTATTAAATATTTTTAATATTTTATATAAAAAATCATATTAAAATTTATATCACGTAATTTCTTAAAAAATATAAATTTTATCTCACCTTTAAAGAAAATCGAAGAACCCAAATTTGAGAAGTCAACGTTAATCAGAACACGTTGACTTCTCTGGCATCTGGGCAACATGGTGCAGCTTGTCTGATGATTGAATATTGGCATCATGGCATGGGCTTTTTTTTTTCAAAGGCTGATTTTTTATTTTTTTAAAAGGTTGAGGTCACGCAGATCACTTTTTTTTTAAAAAACAATTACAGACAGCAAGTACTGCGAGTTTAGACATTGATTTTAAAATTTTAGGTTCAAATTTTTATTCGAAAAATATTATTCAAGTTTCTGTTAGGTTTGTAACTGTACTTTTTTAATACAACATTAACATATCTGTTAAAAAGTTACGATTAAAAGAAAAATACCGTGAGCACAGAGGTATTGATTTCGTGCAGATATTATGCAATTATAAAAAAGAACAATGATGCCAGAAATTGATTTGTTTTTAAGAAAGAAATAAATAGTTTGTGTTTACGCTGTAAAAATCACGAGGTGAGTGTACGAAGCAAGAGATCGTTCCACATGTCGACGGGCCCGGGGAGGCACCAGTGCACGCAGTCGTTGTGGAAGGCGACGTCGGCCGGCGGCGGGTGGCCGTAGCGGCTTGGGTGGCCGTCGGGCCTCATCGACATCGCTCGAGTCACGTCCAGCACTAGGAACTCCAGCCCTTTCCTCCGCCCCTCCCCTTTGGCCCTCCCCAACTCCCTCATCTGGTCCTCGTAAAGCCGGAGCTCCGTCGGCACCAGCGCCGTCTCGTTCCTCCCGAAAGGCCCCGTCCTGCGGCAGTCCCCCCCCGTGTTCCACTCCCCGTTCTCGAAGTGCGACGGCGACACCGTCCGGAGAATGGTGGTCCCTTTGTAACGGTTCGACCCGAGGACGGCGCTCAGCGCGGTGCGGAAGGCCCTCCTGTGGCCGTAGTGCATGGTCAGGGTGGTGATGTCGTCCCTGAGGAAATAGTTGCTGCCAAGGAGCGTGCGGTTCTCGAAGAACAGGGACGGTCTGGTGAACCAATTGCCGGACGAGACGACGACGTGGTGGAAGGTGTGGATGGAAGAGAGCCACCTGTGGTCGGGTTCGTCGAGGTAGACGTTCCAGATGCCCGACCAGTTGAAGCCTTGCAGGTGGCCTTCCTCGGCCTTCACCAGGAAGGGAGACCAGAAGCTTGAAAGCGTGAGGTTGTGGGAGGCGTAGAACATGCGCTTGAAGTTCTCATCCCGCGTGCCGGAGATGTCCCTTGGATGCTCCACCTGCAATCGATCTTTTGAATCAGACGACCCTATAATATATGTTCTAGCTGCGATTTGCAAGCATCGCCGTAGATCATGGGATTTAAACAAAGGGTGCATTTACTTAATTAATTGCCTTCGTCCACGTGAGCAAAAGTACTTTTAGGAGTGTGAACGATTTGTTAGGTTAAATAATTTTAAAAGAACGATGTATGTGAAAATAAAAATAATTTTAAAAATTAAGATAAATGATAAGTAAATGAAAAATGAAAATCGAAACATGTGAACTTTATCTCGGGATGAAATCAAACTTGCCTAGCTGCTTGGTGCAAACACAAACATCATCTCTACTGTAAATGGATCCAAGCTGCGTGCCAAAAGGCCCCAAAGCTTATGGCTCAAGTATCAGTTATTTATGGTGGGATCGATGAAGTTGCTTCTGATAAGGAAAGCCATTGCGGATTGTTGTTTGCGACTTTAGTCTGTGTATCTTTTTGGGTTTCTGTGACACACCATGTGTATCAATCAACCCATCAAAAACAGTGATGGTTGGGTTCAAACAGTGACGATGTCGACACCGTTGAATCGACAAGCAACCGTGAACCATTGTCGACACCAGGGACGATGGAAGCGTTGCCAAACTTCAATATGCTGGAAAATTCGCAACGAAAGATGTGAACATACCCTGGACAGGAGGCACATGAGGGACTGCAACTGGTTCCTGGCAAGGGAGTCGCCGACGAAGGCCATGGACCTGCCCCTCATCGTCTCCAGGAACAGCATCGGGTCGAACAGCGGCAGCTCGCACCCGTCCGGCTTCCACCGCCACTTCAAGAATTCCCTGTCCGGCCGGCCGTACTTGAGGCAGTTCTGGTGCTCCTGTATCGTCCGGCACGTCACGTTCGTGTAGTACGGCCCGTTTGTGTCTCGGATCCACTCGCCCCTGGACACGTCGCACGCCCCCGGTGTCCTTGAGGCCGACGACGATGCCGAAGTCTTTCCGTTATCGGCGGCGGGAGGAGGTGACGGCAGCGGTTGAGTTGGAGCATGGGCGTCGGGGAGATGGGGAATCGAAGGGTAGTAGCAGAGGAAGAAGGCGGAGAGGAGGAAGAGGGTGAGGGCAGGGGTGAGGGCAGAGCCTAGTGAATTGGTGCTGTTGCCGGCGCCCTTCATATCAATGTTGTTGTGTCTGCAGATCGAGGACCAGCAATCAAGGGAGAAGAGACGAAAGGGAAGGAAGGAGCAGCTGCTGCGGATTCATGGTTGAGCATGTGAGAATTTTGGCATTGCTTCCCAATAATTTTCAAATTGGTCCGTTGTTGTATGCTTCCATGTGAAGTCCCCAACCACCCAACTGTTCTGCCTGCGGATTTTCTTGACTTTTCCCCGACCACCACCGGCAGCTCCCTCCTTAAACAATGATTTCCTCTTCTATTCATGTCCTAATTTGTGATAATTAATTAACTTACCATTCTCTCTTTACCTTCCATTCATGTACGCGAGTAATTACTTTCTACATATATATATACACACACACATGCACATGTCGATGAAGCAAGGCAGCCGACTGCTTGCTTGCAGAGTCCAATCTCAAGCAATGGACGATTTTCTCGTGACGAGGTTGATCGAAATGGCCGATTTGTATGTACTGTTCACGCCGAAAGAGGTGAGAGCTTGCACGGTTCCTCCAGAATTGTTCCTTTCTTTACGGTCCATTCAAGGTAAGCCCTACGACGTACGCCAGGAAGTCAAGATTCTCATTCTCTGCGTGCTTCTCGCCCTTGGATTTTAAGGTTCCGCTTGTGCTTGCGACGTCCCGTGAATGGAAATGTATTTCATTCTGGTACAATGAATTCTTTTTAAAAAATTATTGTACAGTAGAAATATTTAATATAATAATAATACTTTTCTTTAAAATTAAGATCCTACGTTTCAATTTACAATTTTATTCACTTTCAATTCATGTAAATTTTAAAAACTGCACCAACGTTTGAATTTAAAATTTTGAATAAAATATTTGTAAAAACAATTTCTTGTTATTCCTATTTTTAGTCAATTTTAGATTTCTTGAAAATTAGGATACACAGCTAAAAAAATCAAATAATCTGACATAAAATGTTCATTTACAGAAGTCTCTTTGTAAACTCCTATAGATCTCATAGATATATATATATGTATGTGTACCAGAGAAATCTGAAAGAGATTTTTGTAGAGTAACTTCCATTTATAAGCTTAGATATTTTAAGTATTAGATCGTTTTCTTCTATCTGTTTTAAAAGGTGCGTTGTTTTGGAATCTTTTAAAATAATTTTGAAAAGAAAAGAAAAAAAAGAGTAATTTTAAAAATATAAATATTATAATTAAGTTCTAGAAGTATATCTAGAAGTTAAAAGTAAAAAAGAAAAAGAAAAAAAGGCAACATCCATCAATTCCTCTAGTGACGGTCCTGAAGTCACTTTCCAATGAACAATCGAAACGAAAGAAATTAAGGAATATGAGAATATAAAATAGAACTATGCACTCATCAATTAATGTACTGCAAAGTTAAATTAATATAAAAAAATTAAAATGATAGAAATATGAAAATGAATTGAAAGATAACCAGGTTATATATATATGGGTTTAATGATTCTGTAGGTGCCTACAGAACTGAGTTCTGTAGGCACCCGTTGGATGAAAGATGAACGGCTGTTTGATGAAGAGAGAGAGTGTTGGAAAAAAAAAGCCGCGCGGAAAAAATTTCCCTTCCCGCCGATGACAGC
>JAMKPZ010005462.1:0-25744 GCA_024699675.1 Amphibolis antarctica | reverse complement strand
TGTCATTATTGTACTCATAACATTAATAAGTTCTAATCTAAGCTTATTAAATGTATTCATGATATCTAACCTAATAGTATTTCTAGATACACGTTTATATTGTGGACAATATGCTTTACTAATATAATTATCAAAACGTTTATTTCCTCCAAAACATGGTAAATCTTTTGAACTAATAAATCTAGCATGCAAGTCCCTAGCCCTTTCAGAATCATAAGTCTATGAACTAACACTATCCTCAGGAGTAAAAGAAAGTTGGGTTTGAATTGTTTTATCCTTATTCCTATTTTCGCATGTACTAATATGCCTAATTAAATGACATGTACCGCCAGACGTTTTGCAAGAGAAGTTGGCGTTACATAGGTTGCAAAAGGCTCGTTCATCTTCTGTGCCATCTGCCATAGCTTTCATCATGATTGTGTACTTCGACCAGATGGAAGTTCTCTTCCAAGACTTCCTCGATGACACAGTTGAAGTTGAAGCTCCAGTAGTCTCCATTGACGGTGTTATTTCAGCTTCAGGATATCCGTAACTTCCACCTCCAGAACTTTGGCCTTAGTAGTGTGCCATTGTTTGTGAATTGAGAATTGAGAATTGAAATTAGAGTTTGGAGAATTTGGAGTGAAGGAAATAAAGAGTGAGTTGGGTGAAAAATGAAATCCAACTCCCTCAATTTATAGAGAAAAGTTGGTTGAGCCATTGAGGCGGAAGCCGACCATTTCACCCAACAGCCAGTTACACGTTGGGCAGAAGTGGGCCGCCCGTTGCGCGGAATTGGGCTGCCCTTTGCCCCAAAGTGGGCCACCCGTTGGGAGAAAGTGTGCCGACCGTTGCTACGTGACCTGCGTCGGCACGTTGCACCTTGCACCCGGTTGCACCTTGCACCTTTCACGACATTTCACCTTGGCTGTTGGCCCAATGACCCGGTGGCTGGTCCCTCGAACGGCCACACGACCCGTTCTGCCTCCTCCCGCGCACACGGTCGTTCACCCCGCCGGCCGCACAACCCGGCGGCCCATCATCCTGCCGGCGACACGACCCGTTCAGCCCCCTCCCGCACACTAGCGCACGCGACCGTTCACCCAGCTACCGACCCAATGACCCGGAAGCCATTACCCCCGTCGACCAGACGACCCGTTCTGCCTCCTCCTGCACACACAACTGTTCACCCCGCCAGCCGCACAACCTGGCGACCGGCCCAGTGACCCGGCGACCCGTCCCCTCGCCAACGACACGACTCTTTTAGCCCCCTCCCGCACATCGACACACGCGACCGTTCACCCGGCTGCCAGCCCAATGACCCGGAAGCCATTACCCACGCTGGCCAGACGACCCATTCTGCCTCCTCCTGCGTACATGACCGTTCACCCTGCCAGCCACACAACCCAGCGGCCGACCCAGTGACCCGGCAGCCCATCCCCTCGCTAGTGACACGACTCTTTTAGCCCCCTCTCGCACACCGGCGCACGCGACCGTTCACCCAGCTGCCGACCTAATGACCCGGAAGCCATTACCCCCACCGGCCAGATGACCCATTCTGCCTCCTCCCGTGCACACGACTGTTCACCCCGCCAGCCACACAACCCGATGGCCGGCCCAGTGACCCGACAACCTATCCCCCCCCCGCACAACATGGCAACCTATCTCGTGCTGAGCTGGGCCGTGCCTATTTTGTGTTAGAATTCGTGCCGTGCTAGCACGGCACGAACTACCTAGGGGTCAGCCCAGACACGACCCATGGCACGAAAATTTTTCGTGCCGTGCTGTTGACCGTCACGGTTTGACCGTGCCAAGCCATGCCTAGGCCGTGCTAGGCCATGCCAACACGGCTCATTGACATCTCTATATATATCACAATTTCTATTCTCCGGATGATTTAAAACATAAATTTAATGTACTTCTATCTACCCATCTCAGTCTTACCATTTAACATTGGTCACATGTTGATATCTCCAAGTGATGCCAAATTCTCACTTGGATTGATATTCTTGTGCCATGTTGGCTTCATGATGCCTTTCAAAATGAAGGGTAACACAGCAACACAATCAATATTGTTGTCAATATGTAGAAGTAAGTCACTGTTAGAATAATATACTTGTCCTTATTTTAGAATGAAATGTAAATTCTTTTTTCTTGGATAAAATTTTAAAGTTTATTTGTGTGTATTGAAAAGCTATAAAACGAAAACTTAGGAAATAAAAATGAAAAAGAAAAAAAATCAAGAAATGAAAAAAAATTATACCCATTTATACACGTTACAAAAAAATTTAAAAATTAATTTAAACAAAATTTATAAATATTCTGTATTTTTACGTTTCAAACGTAATTATATTTTAACTTAATAACGATACATTAATAATAAAAATTCAATTATATTTATTATAATTTTATTTTTACAAAATTTAATTTCAAAAATCCATATACTAATATTTAACAAAGTTTATTTCGTTATAATTGTATATATTAACCATATATTAATATTTTTTAAACCTATATTAACATATTTTAAAATTTTAATTTTTTTTATTTTTATTAACTCTCCATCCTCTTCACCAACTTCTTTGACGATAGAGAAAAATGACACAAAAGAAGAGACTATTAATGTAGGGTTAAGAAACCAAATTCCAACCTAATTAGTGAAAAAAGATGACAAAACTTAGTATTTATTGTAACGAATAAACTTACAATTTTTTCACACTTTTTAAAATACACAGTTTGAAATTTTTTTCAAAGCTTCTTTTTTCAAAGTAAAAGGAACAATGAAGCAGCAATACAGAGAACAGTACTCTTGATCGTGAACTGTGGAACTAACCACCAATTCATGGGAAAAAATGGAGTGGAGCAGCATAAAGGAAATTACGGAGAGACAGAACTCAGCTCGACTTGCTCATCGAACGAGTGGCGAATGGTCTCTACAATTACAATAGCAGTTGCTTTTTCTCACGCCAAAATTCTAGAAAATGTACATGTATTTACAAGTCTGCAAAACGGCATATACATCATGCATCAACTACTAAGAACTCCCGTAAAAAAATTCTTTTGATGCTTACTCCACTTGAACAGACCCTTTCTCTTCCGTTTCTGAAGAGCCTGCAGTTGTCATTACGATTACCACACAACAATGGAAATTGGGATGTGATTAAAAATGGGTATTGGATGCAAAGCAATTTGACAATCATTAATTATCTTCTTCAATGAACTATTATTCTTATAAAAGCATGACAGAAGATAACTTTGAATCAAACACACTTCTCAAGTTTAACATATTTGCAAGTTGTTTATCTATGCTGCTTTACTAACTGTTTTTTACCATATTTTATATAAAAAGTTCACTCTTATCACATGTCGGATATAGCCCTACATTTTAATCGACACTGGAAGCGTTTTATGACTTGCTTTCTAGGAAATAGAAATGCACATTGAAATAAATAACAAACCGCAGAAAGTGTACCCTTGTCTTAAATAATTTCATGGTGAGAACGATAGTGTCACGTAACCTGCAAAGGAGCAAGAACGTCAGGGCTTAAGAAACCCATTACCGACAGGGGATCCTCTGTAACAAGCACGTCTGTAGAGAAAATTGCATTATAATGAACAATGGATAAACGCTCACGTGCTATTTGCAGTCCTTAGGTGATGTTCAGATTGGTTGGCATCATGAATTGAAAATCCAGTAGGATGTCCATAACTAACAATGATCTGCAGATGAGATAATAAAACACAATGAATTGTTAATAAACAATATGGATTGTTGACACGTGTTAAATTAATTTTAACATCAACACTGGATGAACAAGCATATTTAATATAAAGCAAGAACGGGAAAACATTTCAGTCACATTCACCAAAGAGGAACAATGCATGCCACAAAATCTTTAAATGACGTGTCTTCTGCAACAGGTACATCATAATTTGCTCACGAAATGGTAAAGTGATGCTACGAATTAGTTTATCTAGCATGATTTAAATTCATATCCTAAACTGGCAGAAAATCAGTAATTTTGCTAAAAATCAATAACAGCTAGTTAGTGAATTGAATTAGCTATAGGAGGATAATATTCAACCATGCTTCAAAGGATCCGTTTGAGGCTACGTACTTATTTAAACCATCAGCTTAGTGGAGATGTCTGAAACAAGCATTTTCCAATCTCTTGTAAAGAAAGAACAAGATCATTAATGATGGTATACCCATAACATTTTCAAATCACGTGTGGCTTGCAATTACGAAAATACCCATAGCTATTTAAATCTACAATTTCAATAGAAATATTGGTAGCAATTGATGAAATATAAATTGATTACAAATAGAGTCAATAAATATACTTTTCAATGAAACTGAATTGTTAGCTTGAATGAACTTGGGAACTTTGCCGTTGTATACGTTCTCAAAAGGAGTTTCTTCAATGGTAAACTTGTAGATGTTAAGGAAAAATAATGTTCGCACAGTCACTGAAACTAATGAGCTCATATATCCTAAACGAGTTCCTTCAGTGGAGGGTTCATACTCATGTATCCTAAACTTATTGAAAAAGTCCTCCCAACAAGTATGCTTTTTCAACAAGGAAAACACTTGATCATTACAAACTCAGATTTTTCAATAAGCTATTTGGAAAACTAATTGCGCATATTGACTTATTTGCAAATATTTATCACAAAAAGCTCCCAACAAATGGTTCCAAGCAAGGCTTATGTGAGGTTTTATATCAGAAGCTCTTGTACTTTCTCTATTGACATGGTACCAGTGCTTAGCTTTTGAGACAATAAAACCAAAAAAAGGTTGGGGAGAGGAGTGAACCATGATTGTTTGCCACCCTCCCCTTCACCACCCGTCTTTTTACCCAACTGCCTTCTCTGTGTGACTTCTGTTCTACCTTTCTCCAAGATATCCTACTTCCATATTAGGTTTCTGATGCTGCCATAATGTCTAATGAGCCTTCCTCCACCATTGACAGAGTCAGCCAAGAGCTCTAACACTGTCAACATGCCCAACGACCACCAGCTACTGTCATTGCCAGCCTAAATACGACATGCCAATGTTTGTCATTTGTGTGGTTCTTTTTGATAATTTGTAGTTACTCGTGTGTAGCAATGCTGCAACTGTCGTCACATAATTTTGGCACCTCCTTGTAATTTCAATGTCAGTCAGAAATAGATAAAAAAGGAAAAGTGGGGAAACGACCATGTGCCTTGTTGGAAAGAAATCCATGCCTCAACCATCATCATCTTCCATCCTCCCTATGAACTGGTAATTATGATGACAGAATGAGAACCAAGGAGTTTTGGGGATGTCTTAGGTTAGGATTTTGCTTTTAACTTTTTATGTTAAATTGATAATACAAGGTGGAAACTGAAACAAAGCATCTAACATTTACAAAGCCAACATTATATATATATATACAGGGTTCCAATTCTCTAGTGGCACCTATAGAAAACTAATTCTATAAGTATCCAAATTTAAGTCATTCTTTTGAATTTTTACTCCCTCTACTGAAATAGGGCAATTTGGTAATTTTGGTGTTCTAATTTGGAATTGAGGAAGGAGGTGAAGAGATTTAGGAGAGAATGAGAGGAGATAATGAGAATCAATCTTAATGCATTCTCACTCATTAGATTAAACACTTATAGAATCAATTTTTTATAAGTGCCACTAGAATGTATTATCCTTGAAGAGAGAATGGATAAAGACTAAGAGATAATGTAGGAATATTTTGTTTAGTGACATCTTAACAAATTGCAAAAGGAAATTGAAGGAATATACTTTGTTCGCGAATATAATTAGGGATTATGGTAAGCCAAAGCAATTGGATTTCAGTTTGGTAAATAGTGATGCAATATAGCAATTTACACAATGAAATCAGGCAACATACCTCTGTGTTTGGTGAAAATTTCTCCATAACAACACCCCTTGGTCCACTGCATTTGATACTGTAGCCTTCACTTTTGATAATTAAATTAGCATGCTCCCAAAAATCTAGCATTCCTATCTGAGGAATTGGCAATTGTTATATTTACAATAATAAAGGTCTGAATAGCTACAAACAGTCGAAAAACTAAATGGAAAGCATACCGATACTGTAACTTCATAGGACTCAAAACCAACTGAAAGAGTCCTCTCTATCTGCTCTTGCATTTGAGAATCTGTAAAATCACAAGTCCCATTAAATCTAACACATACCAGCCTAAGTTCATGATGTGATTGACAAGAAACTGATATTCTAGAAGTGAAAATATTACTGACTAGATGAGATAATGATAACATAAAAGCAATAAAAACAAGGAATTCACCACAGGTAATCTTTGTTTTCTCATTGGCATATACTCTGACAAGCTCACCCTGAATGTGGAAAGATATTTCAGATTAGAGAACATTTTGTGAATGTAACAAATAAAGTTTCAAAAAAAATAAAAATGCATACTGCATCAGAAAAAATCACTAGTCAAAATGTATGGTTAAAAAGTGTATCCAGCTACTGAAGAATTTACCTTCCGTTTTCTGTTATCTAGAGGTTGCACTTCAATGGCAAGATAAGAGTCCACATCATCAGCTGTAACTAAATACAAAGGCTGCTTTGCCCCTGAAAAAATTAATGTGTTAATGTACAACATTGAAAATAATAAAATAAATTGAGAAAAACATTATTACCCTCTATGTAGTTTACAGACCCATCCACCAAATGACGAACCCACTGGAGAAACGAAAAGGCAAACACTGTTTTAGTCGATCACCAATGAAATAGTAAACAATCCTAGGCTTAAACCATGAGTGCTAGGGTATAGCACCATTACCTCAAAATTACAACTGGTTGTGCCATTGATTGAATATCCACATGCTTGGAGTTCTCTACCTGGAAATGCTTCACCAAAAATTTGGAGAGAATCTATGCCTGGCAAAGGATCCTCATCTGCAGCTGTAAATGGCATAAGATACTTGAATTGATGAAAATTAAAGATAATCTTAGCAATTCTCCAACTTCTAACATGAAGGAGAACAATTTTTGATACCTTCAGAAAATGAGGAGCCACGCTCTTCAATGACTGGAGATAACGGAAGGTTTTGATCAAACCCTGGTCCAATATTTGGGTTGATTCCAGAATCCCACTTTAAAGAAGATTCTTTAGCAAGTTTGGATGCCAGTACCTCTGGATCATCCAAATAATTGTCCTTCGTAAAATCCTTTTCTAATAGAAGTTTCTCCTTAGATTCTGCACTGAAAAGCACAATATAAGAATACCTGAATAGCTGCACATTCTGATAAGAAAACCCAAGAAAAATCCGAACCGAACCAATTTTCCAGCAAATGAAGCAAAAGCAGAAACTGTCAATATTGTTTATGCACTCAAATCGAACTAGGTCAAAGCTCAAATCTCTGAAAACCTTGCAACAGAACTGATTCAATATACCTTCAGTATTTGCTATATAAATTGTCTTAAAAAATTTAAATGTGTCCAAAGAAGAAATTCCTAGGGCACTAATACACAAGCATAGATAGCACAGCCAAAATATTTCACTTTCAGCAGTGATACACCAGGGTCTCAAAAGGCTTGAAAAATGAATTCTTCATTTGTATTTTCAAAAATAATTATAAAGAGGAAGAATGATCGAACCTATGCCCTTCCCAGATTTCTACCTTTCTCAACACTTACCCACATTTATTGTGAACCCACAATCTTTTGTGAAACAGGATCACATATTAAGACCCATTTGTCGTTAAATATCAGGATTTTAGTATCAAGCACAAGCTACTAATGTTTGGTTTTATCAGACTTGTGCATATGTGCATGAGTCTCATGCATGCTCACTAATGCAACAGTAAATGCAATCTCACCAACATTTCCCAGAAAAAAAGAATTATCACCGTTGGAATACAAGAAATTAGTAGTAGAATGTTATTCATAATCAATCATAAAGCCTCTATATATAAAGGCTACAAAAGAATTTTAACCAATGCCACCATGGATGAGTTGAACATCAGACATGAGAGCACTCCCATGATGGATGATGGATGGGGCAACTTCTCAATACCAGTGGAAGACAGATGAGACAGAAGAGGAGATAAGAACCAATGCAAATCCAAACCTGGAAAAGGGTACACCTACTTCTGTACACTTAGGGAGTAGAGGAGACAAGAGAGAGGCCTCGATGATGGGGTAGAGAGAAAGGGAGGATTAGCTGCTGATAGAAACATCAGACATAGTTGATCCCCAAATGGCAGAGATAGAGAAAAGGGACAGAGAAGTTTTGGTGAACACTGCCAACTTTGTAAATATGCAGCAGGAGGTGAGCATGACATGTTGATAAGATAAAAATGTGACGATCTATCTCAAGAGAATCATTAAAATCTGTTTTCTTGTCCAATAGAACGACATTTGAAGAAAAAAACTAAGTTTACCTCTTTGTAGGAGAAGATCTTCCAATATTGCAATCCAAATTTTCAGCAATGACATCGCCTGTACCAGATGTATGATGTCCCAAAGCATCCCAATCAGCTCTTGTCTGAGTATCAGACGTATAAGCTATTGGTGAATGTACATGGGTATATAATGGATGAGGTACAATTTTGAACATGCTCGTATTCTGTTATAATGAAAAGAATGTGTTAGCCAACAAGAAAACATTCTACAGTAGGAGCTTGATTAAAGTTGCATATAATTGGACAACCAAAAAACCTCCACTTCCTATATAGCTTCAAAATTTCTCTAATTTCATCAAAAAACATTCCACATAACTTCTGAAACAATATTATAGATGTCAGTAATACATGTTTCAACGTATATAGCATATTTAGTGGTTCATCAAATGAAGAATATGATAAAAATGTTAAATAAAGTAACAAAATCAGCTAAATACTCTTAACATTTTTTTATTACACTTTTTGTGATTGATGGAGTCAAATGTTACTAAATTGCTGGAAACAAAATATTTAGTGTTATGTAGAAAGGGGTACTTGGATTTTTCATACATTCACAACCCATTTCTCCCATCTGAAAGAAGCCTGCCCATTTACTAAAAATTGCTAAGCTTGAGGATGGGCTTAGTAAGTCCTAATGTATTTAGGAATGAAAATTCTCTAAACCGCAGTAGTTTGCAGCTGTCAAAATTGAACATGTCAACCAGCGCTTAAAAATAAAGGCACTTTCATTAAGGTGTGTTGTGGAACAAGAAATTGAATTAAACGCTTAAAACCTTAAAGTGCAAGAAGTTTAGAAAGCCAGAAACTATACAGAAGATGACACTTCCAAGCTATAATGCCTCAATATGGATAAAGTACCAACAGGTATGAATATAGATACTTTACATTTTCAAATTAAAGGATATGGGTACAAGTATCACTTCTAATGAAATGAAAACATGGCATGACCACTTGAACATGAAACAAGACATTTTTTCAAATATAAAAAGTAGCTAAGAGAGAAATTTTCAAAAGATAACTAGTAAAGAAGCAAGCCTAAGAGGATGACCACGTGTATGTGCCATAGGTATTGGACACATAAATATCCAATCCCACATCTGTGCAAACATCATATGCGAATGAAGCCCAACAATCCAAACGTATAAACTAGATTTTCTTGAAACCAATGGCACTTCAAAGACTCATGTTACAAAGCTTTCTTTCCTTATTCCAGCAGAATTATCACCATGCAATTCTATATATGACTACCATCAAAACAAATACCATTATATACTAGACCAATATTTTCCCAACACTGAGTTACGTATGAAGGAGACAGAGGCAAATAGCAGTAGATGAATATAATAGGACAGAAAAAAGCAATTACAAAGGTTACATGCTTTAGACTTGAAAGTTCCATACCATACCTTTCAAGTTTCAATTGATGTTACAAACATGTAACTAAAGCTATCTGGACCCGTGCATGGTTAATACATTAGACACGGACCCACTAAGATTTTAAGCCGTGTTCCTCATTTATCCTTCAAATCATATTTTATTAATGTATGCTTCAAATGGCAAGTATAAACTAGACTGAACCAACTGCTTTCTATTATCCTTTTTGCCGTGAACAATGTACAATTCAGTTGGGTGGTAGGTAAATTAAATGGATTTCATACCTTGGGGTTTGGATTTGTTTCCAAGGGGAACATATCTTGGGCTTGGGATATCATCTCTCCCCCACTAAAAGTAGAGGATGAATGTGGAAGAACCTGAGAAACATTAGATGATTCAACATGCCATGGAGCTATCTTATACTGAGACTCCTTTAACTTTTCCTGCAATAAATAAAATTTAAAATGCAGTGCTAAAAATTAGGACACAGCTAAAGATGACATTTTCCAAGACATTCCACATGGTACAGGTACAAAAAGAGTTGTTGAGAAACATAATCAAATATTATCATTCACGTTTTATTTGAAAACCGAAGTTCATACCTCAGTTATTATGAATTTCTCATGCAGATGTTTAAACAGAACCTGCATGCAAGAGGATAGGAAAAACTATAATAAGTATTCTACTGATAAACTGCTTCCAGGCCATTACATGAGAACACGGTTTGAGCATATATCATAAGAAAATATACATCATAACCACCGCATCATACAATCATGCGCTGGGAAGATATTGATATGATATCTGCTAACCTTTACATGACTGACAATGGAAAGTGCGTCTGATACAGGTGGCTGAAGACCATATTCTGTTAGGAGAGGTAACAAAGATGACACATAAGTGGATTTTTCCTGCTGTGCTACCTGAGGAAGACAAGAGACACTTTGAAATTGCTTTCAAATGTAAAATAAAAACAATAACTCTATGACCTAAATAAGATAGAAATATAGATAGAGATTTTTTTACAAGTATCAGCATAGAATCCTTTAACTAAAGAAGACAGCCATATCCAAAAGTTTCTTTAAGTATAAAATAACATCAATTCTAAATCTATGAACTAAATTTTTGTAGTTGAGCCAAAGCATGAATGTCTTTTCCTAGCAAAGGATTACAAGCTAAAGATGGAAAACATACTCATGTCCATGCCTTCATTTAGGTGAGATATTGAAATATGAAGTTTAGTTAAGATGATGTGGAAACTCTCACACTAATGAGTGTAGAGATAAAACCTAGGGGTTTTGAAATAAAATATTTCACATGATATTAGAATAGATTCATGCACATCCACACGTAAAGTAATTATAACTTAGAAGCTACAAATGAGTAGGAGTGCGGAAAGTCCCACATCAATGAGTATAAGGATAAGAATTAGGCTAATATATAATGAACTACTCTACTCACTACCAATTGGTTTTGAAATAGAATATTTCACAAATGATTTTGATAAGTTTAATTCTAGATGTTTTCAATTGATATGAAGTGCTTCAAGATTATGGGAAAGCAATGGTTCTAATAATAGGTGTTACTATAGCACTATTAGAGACAACATGGGCTTTTTCCTCTTCAACAAGGTGATTCTCAAGTTTGGGGAGAAACAACAAGATAGATAACAAACTTGGTAGCACCAAATACTAAGGAAGGTGGTTATTGTCCAATGAATCTAAGTTTTGGACCCAGCATTCTATAATATTCTGTTAGGATTTGGGGAAAATAAGGATCATATGGATGAGAGAGTTCGAGCAAATAATGAATACATATAAAAAACAAAAAGAATAAGCTCAACAGGATGGAAAGAAATGTAAGATCATATGGAAAGAGTTAATACTTGCAATGCATATGTGAGACGAATATTTTCCTCTATTACATCTTGTCTGTAGGAAAGTGCTTTCGATGCAGCATCAACCAACTCCTTTTGCTGCTGATCAAATGCCTGTGAATAAACAAGCAAAACTGATATTTTACTGACAAAATATATGAATATTTTCAAGCAATATGATCGATATATGAAGTTCCTCACCATTCGCATATGAGCAATACGCTTTTCAAGAACATATTTTTCATTCTGAATTTGAGCTTCCTATTAAAAAGTGCAGGGCACATATAGTGTCATTAAAGAATAAAAAGAAAAATTGCATTAAGAACAAGTCTAACTCAAAACACTCCAACTACCTTCACAGAATAGTCAGCAAGTTGTCTTTTCAAATATGTAATTTCTTCTTCATAATATCTAACCTTGAGGAGGAGATCCTTCATGAACAATGTTGCTAACATTATATTAAAGAAATATAATATAATATAATGGTACACAAAACATGCCAATGAGAAATTACCTGTTCCCATTGACTGCTTGTATTAGTTATTTCATGATTATTTAGAATATTCTGGCCATAAGGATTTATCTTCAGATCAAAATCCCCTTCTTTCCTATGTCTGAAGGTTGAAGGCACACCCCATATGAATAATTGGGGCAAAGAAAAATGGTGAACCCTTGAAGCACCAAAATAGAAGTACCACTTCAATACTTATTTTGTCAGAAAGAAATGGTACCTGTTCGGAGAAAGGGATCGAGAAGATGGTGGTGAAATTTGGCAGTTGCTAAGGGCATTATCTAGTTCAGAAGGGAATTTTGAGTTTCCATTGTCTTTGCTGCCATCAGGGGAGAGGTGGCTTCCTGAACTTTTGTCCATTATGTATGAGTCTAAGGCAAATTTCCTAGTACATGATGATTAGTGATGGAAATAATAATAATTACCTTCTAAAAACTCATTATCTTTCCATTTAATCTTCTTTTCTACATTTCCTGCAGAAGATGTCGATATTTGCATGTTACAAGAGACTATGCTATGCTTTTCTCTTGACCCACCATCATAGATTGATGTCAAATATCTGTCAGTATCTGATCTCTGCTGTCAGACAGGAATTGTTCATGAGGAAGTTTTAAGATAATATAAAAAAAATGACATAATGGTTGATTCCTACGCAGATAAATTAAATCAATAAATTTTCTTCACATGGATACATTGTTCCATATAATCATACTTCAAACATTAACAACTGTTAATTGTGAGATTTTTCCAAGCAACTAATTTATGTAAATTGAACAGACATACAAATATCACTGGACAAAAAGTTTTGACATTCATGGAGACCAATCTATGGGGGACATCAGTAAATAATGTTGATGACATGTATCTCCCATCCAGAATGGTCTTGGTAGTGATTTATTATTTATTCAGAGAGAATTTGTGAGACACGACAGGAAATTCCAAGGGATTTCCAAACCATTAGAGCTTAATGCCTCAGATGTTCCACTGCAATGGTACAAGGAACTAAGTTAACATTTCTACATGCATTCAGAAGCTTGAGAGAGGTTTAATATTTCACTTTCCTTTTCAACATAAACAGATAACACTATTTTTAATGACAATAAATAATATTATTTAGTAAAACAATCCATCTTCAATTTCGTCATACAGAATATTCATATATCATACCAAAATTCCTAAAACTAAGAAATTTCATATGTCACCATTGTAACAAAAGCAAAAAGTAAAACAACAACAAACACAGAAGCAAAAAGCATTATCAAACATTATGTGTGAAGGCAAGTACAAAAAGAAGAGTATTTTACATATTTTTCAATTTCCAAGGTCTTCTGATGAAGCTCATCCTTCAAACGATTATTCTCTTCAAGCTAGAAAGAACAGTGCACCATAGTTATAAACTTATAAACAACACAAGAAAAGTATAGTATCAAAACTTTGATGAAAAGAGATTTTATCACATAAAAATTAGAAATTAATTAAGATGGAGAGCATCCATATATTCAAAAACAAATTGAAGAATAAAATATAGTTTGGGAATGGAGACATTTATGAAAGAATGGAAAACGGACGAGCACAAAGAAGAATGCATGGACCAAAGGTCAAAAATGTTGAATGCCAATAACGTGACCATCGCTCTAGAGTGCAACTCCTCTCATTTTTGACACTTATAGTCTTCTGTGATAATTAGTGATTACCAATAACGTGAATGCCATCTTGTGAGGATTTATTAAGCTCTTTCAGCCCGGAGCTGCTCAGACAACGTTGCATGATAGAGGAAGCGATGGCCATTTTTGTCAAGAAAAAGAGAGTTTTATTGGTGAAATACCCATTTTCAATAGAACTGGAAACCAAGGTACTCTCAAAATTTCACAAGGAATCCACTTTTTCTCAACGTTTCTGCGTATTCAAAAGCAGCTTAAGAGGCTTCTTATGGTTATGGTAAGCAATCCACACCATGACCTACAGGCACTCTGTCCCCATTCTATCATCCACGAACATAACAACCTAGAAAACGCATCTTTCTCCCACTCACGCGAAGATCACCATGCAAGCAAATGCGAAGTCCATCATGAATTTCCACAGCACAACCAATACGAAAGCAGCGCACCAGAGGAAATCGAGAGCAACAAGAAGACGAGGAATAACGAGAGCAAGGAGGACAGAAAATCACCGCAGGCACGGATACCTGCTGTTTGATGGTGCTCTCGGCGTCCTCTAAGGCCGTCATGACCTGGAACAAGCCGTCTCCAGAGGAAGTGTCCCCTATGCTCAACTCCGACAACCTCTCCCCAATCTCCTTCCCGGCAGCTCCCATCTCCGATCAAAGGCGTGCACGGATCCCCTGAGGAGCTGATCTCCTCTCGCTCACCTCGGCAGAGGCGGATGAAGCGAGAGATTCCCGGCAGAGCAGGCAGAGCAGGCAACGCCAATGGGAAAGCGGGAGGTGAGGGGAGGAGGGGTCGGTCGCTATGTGTGCTTGGTGTGCGTTTGGCTTACGGTCCGGTCCCTATTAATTAAAAATCACTGTCATAATGATATAAAAGTTTTAAATATATTTTTATATTTGTATCATATTCTTTAATTATATCAATATTAAAAAATTAATTTTATTATTCTACGTACTTTTTAAATATCAAAAGAAATAACTTTCACTGCTATTTCATCAAACAACTCAAAATTCAAAATATTTTTTTTTAATAAATATAACTAAAAAAAACTTTTTCCATTCCTTAAATTCAAAAGAAATTCTCACCAAACACATTCTTTGTTTTTTCCCCGCCCGGGCCCGCCCCGTGGACAGCCGGAAAGGGGATTTGGGTAACCGATCAAGTAATTTACGCTAGTGCCACTAGAGTGACGACAACGGCCCGTGCTTGATGGAGATTAAAGAGGTCGGGCCCAGAGGTGGCCCCCACCACCCATCTTGGGCCTTCGATTTCGGTTCGACGGTCGATGAGTCTCACTCGGATCATGTTTGAAATTTGAATTCTACAACTTTTTATTTTTTTTTTTATTTTTTCTCAAAAGATAAGTAAGATAAATTAAAAAATCAGAGAAAAAAAACATAAATAAGAAATTAGTAGAAACTTCCTTCTTCTATTTTTTAATTTAGAATTAATTTTGGTTTGAGTACAGCTACCTTATTTACAAGTATTTACCATCATAAAAAAATATTATCATTTATTATCAGTAATTCTAATATAATTGCATATAATTTGTTATAGTAATAATCAGTATTTAAATTTTTACGTATTATCGTTATCATATGAACTATTATACGTAACACATTATTTACTATAAAACTTAAATTTTTTTCTTTTATTATTATCTTTAATGACTTAATTTTAACTCTATAAAGTTAACTCTACGGTAAATTAAATAAAATCAATATTTAATAATCGTTGGAATAATTATAAAATAGTAATTTATATTATACTATGGGAGGTCAACATTCGTAATTACTAATATTATGATTTATGTTTATTTTTAACGCATCTAAATGTTAATCACCACTATATCACTGCAATTCCATTCTAGAATCGATTTCATTTCAACGTAATCTACAACATACTCTACTACGTTAATATTTATCATACATTTGTATTTATAAACATACAAGTAGTAGTATTTATTATATATTTATCAACTTTAGTCAATTTCAAAAGTTGAATAAAGTTAAAATTAAAAATAATTTTATAAATAAAGTTAAATTTATATAATAATTAAAATAATAAAAATTTATCTATTAAAATTTATATTATAATAAAAATATAATAATAATTTTAAAAATCAACCGAAATTGACCCGTCGAAATTATAATCGTTCGTGCTTGCAAAAGAGACAAAACTTATATTCTACAAATCATTCGTATCATATCAATCAAGTCATATTAGTCAACATTATAATTTAATAGTGTAAAGTCATCTTTTCAATATATCGAATTGTAGATTTGATATAATATATGAAAAAATATATATATTATTTATATGAATGATATAATATAAATAAATTTTTGATATGCCATCGTTATAAAATAATAAATCACTCGTTATACAATATTTTGATATATCATTTTACAAAATAATATATCAAAATTAGGAAAAAACTCAACCACATCACATCTCTATCGACATGCTCCGACGTAACCGACACGAGCTGATTTCTTCTTCAAAAAAAACTGTACTTTAGACCAATCAACGACAGGATTTAATCATACCAACCAAACCAGCACAATTAAATCCAACTCAATTGACATCTGTAACCTCATACCATGTGACACAATCATAAAATTACTTGTATTATTGGAAAATCATACAATTTTATAGCACACGTCAACAAGATCACTCTCCTAATGATCTCTCACAAGGCACTTCAATTTGAGTAAGTATATCTCAAGTAACCTAGCAAAATTTCTCGAATTACTTACCATAACTACATAATTACAGATAAATAGATGGTAAAGACGTGTCAGAGACGAAACTCGTATTTCTTCTCATCGCCATGATGTTTCTTGGCGGTTTCCAGAGTATAGTAGATGCAAGAAGCAAGTTTATCCTGAAGGCAGGAAAAAATCACTCTGGAAGTTTCAACCGGTCAAACAAGACCAAGAAGCTTTGCTCAGGGACAACATACAGAAAACCAAGCTCAGTTCCCCTAATGTGTGGACCCAATCCCTGGAAACACAAAATAACAATTTAGATGTAAGAATTATATGCAGCTACCTAAGGTCATTTTTATGCACATACTACAGTCTATACAACCCAATATCTGTGATGCACATGCTAATTATACGTCTAATAATTAGCTATGAAAAACTATGTATTAATGTTTTTCATTTTATATGTATTTTTATAAATGGGAGAATTCTATATGGAGATGTCCTCACTCACAGAATGATTTTTCTTTTCTTTTAAATGAGTAGGCCTCACCATTACGTGGAACCCACCCCATGAATTTATAAGATGTGGACGCCTATAGGAAAACATTCCACTTTATAGATACGTTTTGCAAATCTAATATCAAAATGCGAGTTTTCCACTTGCCATTGATCCTACTTTTAGTTGGAATAATCTTTGAAAATATTATAAAACTAAATAACTAAAAGTTAAGGATCCTAGAGTATTATTTTTATTAAACTTATATATTTTAATAATTTTCTTATCTGTTATTCTAATAACGTAAGAATTACATAAAAAGATTAAAATTATTTATTAAGAGAGATGAAAAGTAATAATGTATCAAGAATTGTCGTATATGAATTTAAACAAAGTTTTGGGCCATAACGTCTACAAATTTAGAAAAGTGTCTTATATCGGAATGAGTTATCTTTCCTCAACAGAAGACACTAGAAATAAGGTGACATCGTAAAAATTCACAACGAAAGTTATAGTCAGGGTTCACTGTGAACTGTTTTTCAAGAAGGGGAAGATGGCATTATGAGTAAAATAGCATGCCTAAATGTTCTTTAAACATATGCGAAACCACTAGTTATGATACCAAAAATGTTCAGGCATGCATTACAACAGAATGGAACAAAATATGTATGTCATATTTTAAACCCTATGGTAATCGAAAAGTCACCTTTCCATTGAGTTGTAGTAGTTCTCCCTCAACCCACTGAGGATTCCGGAATCCAGGTTCTGCTATTCTACCCTGACCCTTGTAACTTGCAACCTACAAAAACAATCAACCATACGCCTCAAAACAAGTACAATTTACTTATCTTTTATGAACATGATAAGGGCAAGATAAGAGTATTTACTATTCCACCTAGAGTGATAATTAAAACAGTGATCAAGTCGGGAAGAAATAAAATGGATACAACATTGGTACCTGGAATACAACATTGAAAATATAAATCATATAGATCTCTGAATTCCTCACTTCAAACAGAAACATATAAAAGTGCAGTAATAATAATGAAACTGACAGACATGAAAGAAAGCCAACTAGCAGGTGAGAACCATAAAGAAATATTGTCACACAAAAGGAGCAACTCTCGCATCAACTGGCAAAGGGTTTAGGTTTCTCATCAGATAAAGGAAAATATTCTTGCTGTTGCTGATTTGGGGAGAAGTGAACTTCAACAATTTAAACATTGCAATGTCCTGACATAACAGTCATGAAACATACCACACCAAGTTCCTCAGGGTAGATCCCACGGTTTGTGCAGCGGGAGTCTTTGCCAATTTTAGCACGAAAAGTGACCTACCAAAAAAGGGGAGCATGTGAAAAGTTCAAAATATAAATCAAAAACATCAGAACAAATATATGAGAGATTAGTGAAATGGACCTGTCCTGCTGGAACATTTAGGTCACCTGTCAGCTTCACAGCTTCAACATACTCGAATAATTCCAAATCTGATCTCTCAGCAGTTTCATTGAGGCCCTTCCAATGACCAATCTTTCGGTGCAACTGAATCACCTCAGTACCATAAGGACCAAAGGCCCCAACATATAAACCTGTGTCAACAGCAATGAATACTTCGTGCCCTTGTCAGACAGGCAAAAATGGAACTGCAAATGACTTACCAGCAAATGGATCAAGACTATTGTTCTTGACATGGATTCTATTAAAAACTGTTGTTGCAGGGAGTCTGTTTCTTTGTTGCGCATGAGTAACTGCAAGCTTTATGATCTCCTTTACATCTCTAGCAACCTCCACAAACCAACACTCCAATGGATTAGATTAAACAGGAAGAGACGCTTGTTGTGGTCTATTTAGACATGAACATGGCACAAACAAAATTCCAACCTTAGATTACATTTTTAGACTTGAGACCAATACATTTGTATTTCATGCTGTAAAGCCTCTTCTAGGACTTAGAATACATATAAATAATAGCATTGAAACTTCAGATAGGATTATTGAAAAATGTTGAAAAAAACTCTTGATAACTACAGGGAAAATAGCATCTTGAGTAACCTTAGATGTAGCTTTATCCACATTCCAAAATGCCTTGGCAACATCTGGTGGCATGAGGTCTGAAGCTGCCTGAGTAGCCATGGTTGCAACTCCAGCATTTGATTCTTTGTTTATGCCAGCATCAAAATCAGCTACCCTTTCAGGTATATGCAGCACAAAACTATCCTTTTTAACATCCATCATTTCTGCCTGGAGACGAACATATGTTTTTGATGGGTTATCCTCTTTATTATGCAGTACACCCCCAATATAAAGTTTCACTTGATTGTTCTTATCCTCCTCTGTATCATTATCTCCACCAACTGAAATTGACTCACGCTGAATATTTTCAATGTCAATGGTTTGGTCTTTAGAACTTTCAGATCCACCAACTTTTATGTCATCCCCCTGGACCAACTCTTCCAATGATTCTCCATCTAATTTAATTTCTTCTTGAGTATTGGCATTCAGTACCTTAACTTTAAATCCAGGAATCCTGTCCTTAAGAAATTTTATCACACTTTTCAATCCCTCTTCATTAGCATCTCCTTCACGCAAGGTGTCATTTTTCTTTGGTCCACCTTCATTTTGCAGGCCTTTCACCACAGAAGAAGCATCATCATCAACGGACTTTGATGGTGATGCTGATGGTGATGATGGAGCTGAAGTTTTTGATTTTTTTTTCACAGATTGCAAAAAAACTACCTGTCTAAAAGATGAGTCATTAGGAGCTACAATACGGAACTTGAGATTATGATACAAGCAATAAAATTAGTACATAAATGAAAACTGTAATGAAACATAAGCATTACAATACCTGCATTATATACTTCTCATCATCATCCATTACTAAAAAAATTTCAAATAATGGTGTGCCTGAAGATCCAGTAAGAAGCTGCCTGGAAGTAAATAACAAGTGATAAAATTGCAATTAGACCTATAAATGGATATTCAAAATCTGAAATTAAATTTGGCTTTGAATCCACTTAGTATGAAATTATCCAAATTTGAAATTTGACAGATCTTAATCAAATTTTGAAATTCATATCTGAAAAATATTTGGAAGAAATTCAGATATAAATGATATCCATCAATTAAAATCCAATTCGAATTAGTTTACTTATGCAATTAGATATGTGGGAATCCAATAGAATTTATATTTATCATGTTATTTATAAATTTATAATTTTATCTATATATTTTCATTTTTTATTGATGTTTATAATTTTTAATAAAAATAATCATATTTTGATTCAAGGGTCTTAATTGAAATATTCAGATTAACCTTTTTACGGATAAATACAGCTATTCAACATAAAATGATCGTATTAAAATTTATATTTTTGGATTTGGATTTCCAGATTTGGATATTCGAATTGAATTTTTCTGAGATTTAGATGTTATCTGAGTTTTTATTTTCAGATTTGAACATTCAAACTGAGTTTTTCTGAATTTGGATATTCACATTCAAATAAATTTGCCAAATACAGAGTCGGATATTTAAAAAGTTATCTAAATATTAATTGAACGGATTCAGATTATCTGGTATTAAACAGATAAGAATTCAAATACTGGTCTATCCACTTCGAATCCACTCTATTTAAGGTGATGGAGACAGATGCATGAAAGGTGGGTCATATGCCCAACTTAAATTTGAAAAAAAAATATATAAATTTCAATCTCCATTGGTATAACATCTATGCACACACCACCGTATAAAAGTATACAACCCATCTTAAAAATATTTATGAGAAAAAAATAAAACCATTCGTTCTAATAAATTTGATATTTTGAACTTTATGATTGAGTTGGTATATTCATTAGTATGACCAATTTGTTAATCAATGTGTAATGATCGTTTTAGTGAGAAAATCACATAATTATTTATATCTTAGATGTTTTGATTCAAATAATAATTTTCTTTTGACAAAAAATTACTTATACATGCATCTTTTGTTTCTTATTTATATAATGGAAATTTGATAACCTTGAGAATCATTTAAAATAACCATTTCGGTGGTTCACAGTAATCCTAATTTTTTCAGTGTGAAACGCATATCTGGACATTTCAATAAGATAGTATTAGTTTTATTTTATATTTGTTTAATGTTTAAAGTTAGCATTGCTTCTTTTCATTACTTTTAATTCTATGGAAAAATATTCAATACAATGAAGATCACAAAATCTCACACAAATAACTGAATTACTGCCTGATTGATTATATTACATGAGATGTGGTTGATAAAATTGGCAGCAAAACCATCATTGAATGATTTTAGAAATTACGAATATTTTTTTTGAATTTTTTAATATAAATTTCATGTTTATATAAATATTAGACTCAAGACCCATCCTACGTATTTTTCTAGCACCACCACTGTCTGTTTACACCCATACTTCTAATTCCACTAACTGAAAGTTGCCTCCTCAACACTAGAATAAGATATCCTTGTAATAAATAAATTGACAATACCCACTCAGAGAGAAAATAAATGGAAATAATCTCTCACCTTGGACTGTAAATCCGGGCAACATATCTCCCAACGGCAGGAGCTATTTGGATAATCCTCCCAAATGCATCATTTGAATCCTTTGACCAGCCAACCCACCAGCCTACCTGCAGTTTCAACAATAATGTGTACCCTGATACGAAAGGTATGTTTTTGTACCTGAAGCCAGTGATAACATCCAATACCTTTAAATAGAAAATGAACAGCTCATAGAAATACATACCAATCCACTTCCAGCAAGTTTGCATAGTCTAGATGCATCATGGTAACGCTCTTCAGCAACAGCTGCCTGAATTTTTTGTGAATATACTTTATGAAAAAGAAATCACTGCCTCTCAATTACTTATCAGGCAATAACACAAACTTCTGACCTTGAATTCAGACATAACTTTTGATACGATATCTTTTGATGCTGCTTCAGCAATAGCTGTTTTCGCTTTGGCAGCTTCAGAGAAGTCCTCCTCCTCAATAGCATCTTCAAGTTGAAACTGCCAACATTTAGAGTTTCAGATGAGTGTGCAGCTCGGGTTTAACCATCAAGACAGAGGAAAATGAGTACATATAAGATGTTTTCTTCGGTCTTCTACATTTTTCGGATATATTTGGCCAAAAAGAGGGGAAAAATTGCATGATCAAGGCAAGGGGAAGCTATAGCTGTGTGTAAGTGTTGACCTACACACAGTAGCGCACAAGCCTCAAAACATCAATTTGAAAAGGCTTGAATTCTGAATGCCAATCAAATCAACATAAGGACCACACCTTTGCTGGATGATGTTTTGGCTTAAGAAGCAAGCCAAAGTATTCAATGTTAAGTTATGGCTCCCAAACACCGCATTCACATTCAAATACAACTTAAGGGAACTCTGATATTACTCGGCAGCAACTCCAACGTCAGGCTGATCTGGTCGATGTGGAAGAGCAAAAGGCATCTTCTGTACTTTCTAACAAAAAGCAAAATCTCCTATTCGCCAAGCATATCCTTTCCATGCGCTGTCCAGCGTTGATTTTGCATATGGTTTTCGATTTAGACGATATAGTAAAACCAAAAAAGAAAAAATTTCGAATTCCCATGTTTCTTATTTTTAGGCCGGGTAAAAGAACAGATGCTATCAAAATCAATTAAAAATAATGTTTCCCAACGCTGTAGACATCTTCACGAAATCACCGACTAAATTCAATCGGGGAAAAGATACGACGCCTTGTCCATCCCAACGTGAACAACGGAACAAGCAGAGAAGGAAGTGGCACCTTGAGAAACGAGGAGTACTTCTCGGCCTGGTCGTTCTCGGAGAAGTGCTGATTCCACCTGTTCCAATCCCAGTCGTTAAACCCTCCACCTTCTCCAGTGCTCCTACTGCTGCACCGGAAGAAGAGATTCCTCTGCCTGCCGCGTCTTCCGGCTCTGACAACGGCAGCACGGCGAATCCAACAACTCGACGTCAGATCTGAACGATGCAGTCGCGCACTGGCACCGGCACCGATTGCCCACGCGTTGGCCGCCGCCGAGGCCGCCATCACTCCCGCGCCGCGCACCACTTCCCACGCCTCTTTGCAACCGTTCTTCGCCCCTCTCCCACCCTCGTCGTCGCTCGCTGGTTCAAATCACACGCACCCACGGGCTCAGGTGTGGATAAAGCCCCTCGGCAGGAGGAGAGAATATTAAAACCGAAGCACTGCACCGACGAGTTCACAATGGATGGGTTGGGCTGGGCCTTGTTTGGGCCTACTGACAAAGAATATTATCGTCCAACCCAATCGTTCAAGTAAAAAAAAGATGTTAAGAATAAAATACTTATAAACATATAATACAAATCATAAGTGAAAGTGTTATAAATGGTTTTATTGTTTTAATGATAGATATTTTATTCATAGTTAATTATTTTTGAATTAAATTTTTTGATGAGGAAGAAATGAAGTAATTTTACTTTATTAATAAAGTTTTAAATTGAAATTTATTACCCTAAGCTCTAAACTTTTTCTTGGCACATCAGGTTTACTAAACATTATAATTTTGATATCACTTATTATAATTTAGAAGTAAATTTTTTATCAATATCATAGAAAAGGACCTTGTAGATTTAGCCCTGGGAATGAATGAAAAGAAAAATTTAAAAAAAAAAATATTATTAAAATAATAAAAATTTAAAAATAAAAAATTTTATAGAATCATCTGTATACCTTGTGTAAATTTTAAAAAATTTATATTTAATTTTTAAAAATAAAAAAAATTAAATTTTTAACATTTCAACAATAAAAAAATTCTAATTTTTTTTTTCATTGATTTATATCGATTACGTCTCCTAAAATTTGCGCGTGTGGTAATTTATTACATCTGAAAAGTAAATATTGGACTGCGTCTTCGTGAATCATCAACTTGTGCATTTAAAAGTGGTGAAAAATAATATTTGACGATCGACGATAATAATTCAAATCATAAGACCTCATCTAAAAATAAATGTTGAATTTGGTTGTGATTAATAAAGTTAATTATATGTGAATCTATATATATAGTTTCAATTTATTAAAGATATTATGTTAAAAATTATCTGAAAATTTATTTTATTTGACATTAAAATAGATGATTTCACGCGCACGACATTTCAAAAAATAAATTATCTGTAAATTTGTGTTTTGCATATCAAATTTATTTATTTTATTCCATTTTGTCTACCTCTTGTAAATCGCGCGCACTACTCACGTGCACACTGTTTTCTATGATATCATAGTTTCTTTCGTAATTAAATTGCATGCTTAAAAATGATCGTACATTAAAATTTAATCTGATATACTGGTTTAATTAAACACGGATAATAAGAATAACTATAAGTGTTTGTTAAAAAGAATTTCTCACTAATTTATTTTATTAAAATCAATTATCCAGTAAAAATAACTTACAAATGATACAAAAGTAATTTTATCTCATAAAAATTAATCATCTAAAAAGAGAAAACTCACGTTGAAATAAAGAATTTCAATTTTACTTTTACTTTTACTTTTATTTCAATTTTACTCACACCCTCACACTCTAAATTTCACTCGTCATTTTCCGACATTATTTTTCTTAATATATTCTTATACTTATAAATCTTTTGTTAGAATACTTTACATAACGTCTTACATGTGATATGTATATACTGATTCTAATGTTACGTAAATTTTATCTTACTAAAATTGATCATTAATTAAGAAAAATTTATAAATAATATAAAAGTATTAATTTCACTCGTAATTTCCGATGTAATTCTTTTTCCAACGCTATAACGTAAGCCACCTATATGGCTGATTAATAAGACTATAAATACATACATTTATACCTTCCATATTCCATTACATCCAAACAAAGGATCTGCTCTGCTCAAACACATGCAAATGTACTGCACGCCAGACACTGATGGATTATTCATATATATGTATTAATAGAATGAGAGCTGATTTCAAGAGGCGGCCTTGGAGTCCAGGCACCAGCAGAGGTAGTCAGAGGAGGACATGTCAAGCAAAGCAGCGGGAGACATCTTTTCCAGGTCCTTCTGCATCCAGGACGGGAAGCTGCAAGTAGTGCTGCGGTTCTGTCGACCTTCTCCCGCCGTCGGGCGGTGGTGGTGACGCCGAGAGGCCATCCCCAGGTAGAGTCTCATGGCAGCCACGCAGTCCTCGTACGGGTCCTGCACTCCAGTCTGGATATCATACCTGCATATATGCAGATCGGAAGAAACATGTATTAATTTGATTGTTATCGACATATATACATGATATGCATGTGTCATAAGGCCGGCCGGCACATAAATTAATCATGGGTTAATGAATTAACAGGTACTAGCGCCTCTTGAAATCTGTGCTTAAGGAAGTAATTAATTAATTAATCACCCGAGGTAGGCTTGGGTCAGGTACTTGAGTGGGTTGCCGAGCTTGCTCGTCTTCATCAATGGTGGGTACTTTGCAATGTCCCTGGCAAAAAATATATATATTAAAGAGAGCATACACATATATATTCATATATATGTATGTGTGTGTATATGTATCTGCATATACTGATCTGAATCAGGTAGGACGACCTAACCTTATCAAAACGGGAGGGTATTCAAAGCCCAAGCGGTGGAGGTCGTCGTCCAGGCCATGTCCCACAAGGATCCTCGCTTTCCCCCCCGTCGATCTCATTTT
>JAMKPZ010005461.1:0-25230 GCA_024699675.1 Amphibolis antarctica | reverse complement strand
GTAGAACACGTACGACGTCGACGCCGGCGCCAGCAACTCTGCCGGGATGCATCTGTACCGGAGACGTCCCGTCGCCCTCGTCGCCGTCGCCGCTGCACCGTGGCCCCGCCCTCTTGGGTGGCCGTTGGTCCAGGTGCTCCCATCTGGAAGATTTGACTTGGGGATCAGCTAGCTTAGCTACGTACCCCGCGCTTCACCAGCTGCGAGACGCCGGCGGTGGCTGTTGGCGTTCACAGGGGCGATGGTGATGGCTGACAATAAATGAGGAGGAGGAGACGAAACCCTAAGGGCGAGGAAGTCAAGGCGCCGTGTCGGACGTTTCTGAAATCCACGTACACCACAAGTCCACTTGCGGACGAAGAAGGTGACGGACACTGCTTTTCAAAATTATCATTTTTAAACTATATCAGCCGATATTCAAATTTAAGATTATAAATTTTAATATATATTTTAAAAAAAATAAGAATTCATTAAGAATTAAAAGTTCAAAAATCAAAATACAAGAATATATTAAAACTTACTGCAAGATAAGGAAATCTTAGAATTCCTTTCATGTTAGAGTGGAAAAAAGTAATTTTTAGAAGAATGATTTTGAAACAAAAGAAAGAAGAAAAGTAATTTTGATAATAAAATGAATGAAGCGGAGAATACAAATATCATCGTAAAGTTAGAAGTATTTCTAAAAGTTAGAAATAAAAAAAAGAGGTTTTAGAAATTCTTAGATAAAAACAATAGCAACAAAAAATTGACATAAAGTAAACAAAATGAGATCGCTAATAAGTTTTCAATGCATTGAAAAGAAACCCAACATATTTAGCACCCAAACCACTTTATTCAATAAACTATTTAGATTGTAATGTTAGATTTGTTGAAATATATAGTCTTATATTGTGTAAAAATTTAGTAGACTTTAACTATATTACAGAGAGATCCTCTTTTTAATTGTTTAAGGACTTTTAACAGTATATTTTTATATAATATCAAAATAAGTTTACGTATTCTATAAGTTATTCCAGTTTCAACATCTTGCCTAAATGGTGTAAGAGAAACATTTGTGGACATGAATGTTTACCACAAGTGCAAAAAAGTATTATAATATATAGTTTTACGTCATGTAAAAATGCAGTAGATGTAAATTATATTATGAAAAAACCTTATTTTTAATTGTCTAAAGACTTTTAAAAATATATTTTTAAATTATTATCTCATATATTTCAGAAATATCTCTTCGGTCACTTTCCAAAAGATTTGTGAGATGAAACAAATTAATTCAGAGATGCTTACAGATGCAGAGTTGAGAGGAAAAACGTTGGAATTTTAACCATTAGGAATCTAGGATATTATTTCAGTGATAGTAATCAACTATTCTTTTTCAGCATCTCATGAAATTACGAGAAAAAAATTGATTTTTATGAGCATTTATAAAAAAAAATAGTCAAATTGATTTTATTACTTTGCGAGTGACGTCGACATTTAGCATTATCGATCTGTTGAAAAAAGAATGACAACGAAATATCAAGAAAATAACGAAACATGCCAGCCAGGTACGTTGAATTTTTTTTAGAAGATTTTTTATTATTAAAATAATTTTTAAAAATAAATTTAAATTTATATGATAATATATTTATTATTTATTATTTTAAGATACAATTTCAACAGTTGTATACAAGTGATTACCACGTTTAAAACAAATGTTTGTACGTAATTAAAGTAATGACTTTTATCTATTTCAAATGTAATTATTATTATTGGCATATTTTAAGTTTACATATATCTAAATTACAAAATAAACATCTATATATGGCATTTTTGCTGTACATATTTGTGTATCTTTTTTGATTTTTAAAAGAACATTAGTTTTAATTTTGAAACTAAAACTAAGGGGGGTTTTGTACCAGGAAAAAATTTTTCTAAAAAATTGAAAAAACATTTTCAAAATTTATTAACATTTGTGTACTCAAAAAATGAGAAAATATTTTTCTTATTTGTAACAGATATTTATACTTATATAAAAAAACTTTTCAGACCCTAAATCTTCTAAAAGTTTTTTCCTCAAACCCTCCTCTCTATCTCCCATACATGTCTTATAGTTCAACCTTTACAGGGGTTTGTACATTTGGAAATGAGAAAAATTTATGTAATCATTTATACACCTTATAAAATTTAGAAAAATTTATATTTAATTTTTAAAAAATTAAAAATGTTTTAGATTTTTAATATTTTAACAATAAATATTTTTTTCAAAATTTTATTTTCATTTTTTTAATTCATAGAAGACACAAACTCCCCTTAATTTGACTTTACTCGAATTAATTAGCTGATGAGAAATAAATGATCATAAAGATCTCAATTTTACTGATTGATATAAGACTACAGTAATATTTGTACTTTCAAAATTAATAAAAAAAATAAAAAAATTAATTATTATTTTTTATCATTTTATATAATTTCAGGTTAATTTCGAAAGCACAAGTTGCACGCAGTTATACACAAGGCAAGCAAGGTTTCACAAGTACTAAGCGTGGTGCTAAGCCCATTTGGCCATCAGCGACATTCCGCCGGCGCCCAGGAGAACGGCGAGGTATGCCCAGACCTGAAGCCTGACGCTTGACTGCAACTTGGTGCCCAGAAAATCGGCAGCCAGGAGCTCCACGAGAGCCATGTAGGTGAGGAGGCCGGCCGACATTGCGTTCAGCAAGCCGACGACGATGAGCGCCGTGGGGCCGTCCTCATCGTACACCTTCGTCAGACCGATGCCCAGGGCGATGCCGAACGGCGTGGTGGTGGCAAAGAAGAAGGCCATGATCGACTTAATCTTTAGCTTGTACTCCGCCTGAAAACACACACACACATATATATATCAACTTCCCATCATCGATCGATCAATTCCTCAACGACGTTTTCAAATTAACGCGCGTTCGTGGGGTTGTGTGTGGTCGATCTGCATCGACCGGCCGGCGCCGGTATCGATTAATTTCGCACCTGGAGAATGCACCCACCCAGACCCATTCCTTCGAACAGTTGGTGGAAGCAAAGGGCGGCGATCAGAGGTTTAATGGTGCAGGGGCTTTCCGACGTCCCCAACGACAATCCGATGACCACCGAGTGAACTATGATTCCCATTTCCAGCACCTGCCATGCTTTTTTAAATTGGGTTAGCCCTCTTCTTTTCAATTAATCATGTGATTTTATCGTGAAATTTCAAACATTACAGGTGGAAATTTCAAACATTAGAGAGACTTTGTATCTTTTGAAATGGCAGAAAACAGTGGAAATTTTAATTTATTATTTTTATTATTTTTTATATTTTTGAGACATAATTTTAGAGTAAAATTAAATTAAGTATAAAAGTATTTGTGTATCTTGTAAAATTAAATTAAATTTAAAATTTAAATATTTGTATTACATTAAAATTAAATTTATTTTTTATTTAAAAAAATAAAAAGTCAATTTATCACCTTCCTTGCCCACCTTGGGACCACCCATTGTACATTCAATTTCACTGCCGACCTCCTCTACGAGGGCCTTACATCCATGTGACTTTTATCATATTAAAATTAATTAATTAATAAAAAATTATAAATAATATAAATTTTTTAATTTTATTTATTATTTTTTAATATAAAACTATTTTTCCCGACAACGTCAATCTCCACTACCCTCTTTGACATCTTCCCATGATAAGCTGGGATTACCAACTAACAAGCTACCGTTTACATTTACATATTTTTTGCATTTTATTTTTTATTATTTTTTATAAAATAGGAAATGATGAAAATCAATTTTAATATATTCTTAATAGTTAGATTGGATATTTATAAAATCAATTTTATATAGGTATCATTAAAGGATATTATCCCTATATATATATATGTATCTATGTATGTATGTATATGTATACGTATATACGTACCTGAGCAACAATCCTGTGCCGGAGGAGTGTGGCTTGGACGTCGAAATCCTTCACAGGCTGTGGGATGTCGGAATGGGGTTGGGAGACGACTGGCAGCGCGATGTGGTCTGCTGGGCTGGGATGGTCGGCGACGTCGGCGGACGGCGAGCTCGTCGAGCGTCGTGCCTTGTTCTTGTTGTAGATGGAGAGCATGAAGGAATCGAGCATGAGGGTGACGAGGGAGGAGAGCATGGCGATGAAGGTGGCGAACGGGAAATTGGCCCACGGATTTTCCGGCAGGCAGGAGGAGGAGAGGTCGTCGAAGGCGTCGGGGAGGACGTGCATGTAGGCGGTGGACAGGATGACGCCGGAGGCGAAGGCCTTGACGAGCACGAAGAGGTTGCGGTCGGGGCGGAGCACGGGCACCAACCCGGAGAAGAAAGGGAGGCACACTCCGATCAAGCTGGTTACCAGGATGACGAAGATCGCGATGATCTTCAACCGGAGCGCCTTCTGCCGGTCGTAGCACTCCCCCTTCGCGTTCTTGCACTTGTCGTCCTCGGTCGCCGACGAGATGGTCGGGCACAAGCCCAAGAACACCACCACCACCACCACCACCACCGCCGACAACGTCGTACCCGCACCAGCACCGGCGGCGGCTGTGGCCATGACAGCTAGCTACTAGCGCTTCACTTCACTCCTTCGACTCCTTCCATGCAGCTTTCGATCGTATGCAAATGCCTGCGGTCGGCGAAGCTAGCTCGATCGTATTTATGGGCTTCCGGCGTGCATGTCGCATTAATGGTTCGGCAAGCAGATCCGATGGTGGCGCTTTCCGCCGAGCCAAGGTCAACGCCCCTCGTTCGTCCACGTGGTACGCCGCCATCCGATTATTCTGCAAGGACGAAAATGTGCCTGGGGCGCTCGGGTATTTGCGTGGTACGACAGTAGGTCGGAGGCGTGAATTGGTGCCGGCCGCGAGGGTAATGCGAGTGGCCGTCGGTGGCGGGTGTGGGAACGTGCGTGGCACGGGCTCGTCCTCTGCGGCCACGTGCCTCGTCATCCGCGCACGTGGAAACATCGACGATCGATCCGAATTCCGAGATTCCGAGGTCGAAACGCTCTGCCAGCGAGGATATTTGTTTAAATAATCTTGTTTTGTTTGTACCAGAGTTTGTACTTTAGCTGTTTTTTTTTATTTTATATTTTAAAAAGGTTAAAGGTTGACTAATTAGACCAATGATAAAAAGGTTAACCTTGTTTTTTTCTTTCAAAAGATTTCAAGCAAGATAATTGAGAGGAGTCAAATAAAAATCTCTAAGCAGAAAGAAACAAAAACAATTAGAAAGTGTTATTAAGAACATCAAGAACAAAGTAAGATGAAGTTGCTTGAAGTAGCAAGAGAAACAGGTTTCTACATATATAGAAGCAACAACGTCAAGAACAAGAAGGTCGAAGGAGTTGATGAGTTTTGAAGAATGTTCATCAGTACGGTCTTTGTGTATTTAAAAAGTAAGAAAAAATATAAAAATAATAAATTAAATTTTTTATTATTTCTGGTACTTTTTAAAAACACAAATCTCATTCTAGTTAAAATTTAGTAAGAGAAAAAAGGTAAAAAAATATCAAGTAAAGTCCCAAATAAACTTGCGAAATATAAAATGGTTATAAGAGCTAATCCGTAAGAAGGCGAAGAAAATGCAACCAATAGTCAGAAAAGAAAAGGAAGATTAAAGTCAAAATAAAATATTGCTGTTTTTTTATTTTAAATGTAAAAATTGATATCCATTAAAAATAGTACAGTCGGATAAAAGAAATTTATTTTATAAATTTACGAGAAAACATTCTCAGTACATGTACATGGACACATGTGTCGTACGACACATTTAAAGTCACGTTGAATGGTTGAGTTCTCAACGTCCGATGATTTTAAAATTTATTTTTTTAAAAAAAAATCAAGGTTAGATGATCGTATTAAAACGTAATCAGCATTAACTTCAATGGAAAATCAGAATAGAAAATAGAAATTTTTTTAAAAGTATCGGTGTAAGTTGTAAAAATTCTGATTAATTTAAAATTAATTAAAAAATATAAATATTTTATATTTTAATATTTTAAATATAATTTTACATTTTCCTTATAAACATGAATTTAACTGTCAATAAAAGAGATGTATGAGATTTAGAAAATATGTTGTAATGAAATTTTAACTAACTATAAAAATTTTTCTAATACAATAGATTGAAAATGACAAAAAAATTTATACCTACAGTGATAGTAAAATTTAAAATTTTTTCAAAATTTTCAAAATACACGTACACCTAAAAATTCAAATACATTTTCAAAATTTTTCCTTGCGAGATTTTCAACGTCCGCTAGAATAATACTATGTACGATTCATGAGTTTTCACGATTGCATCATTCTGTACAGGAACGAAAGTAATATTGCTCAAGTAACACATATCGAGAGAAGAAGATCCATAGGTTTCAATGTAATAAAAATCAGAGTGAGTTTAAGAGCAATGCTAGAAATATGGCATGATCATGTAACGAAAATACTTGATTAACTCTGTAGGAGTTTGAAATGCTAGTAAAATAATATATAAACTACTTTTGGCACCTTGTATTCTTGAATTCTTGGAGAACTAGGATCAACACAGCATTCGAATGTTACTTCAGGTAACCATCCAGGGAACAATGTTTGGTAAATGGATGAATCATTTGACTATCTCCTCTTGAAGAGGTTCCCATGATATCTGGTTCTGAAATTTTTCAGCAACAGTCTTTCACCATTTGGAATAATTATAATGGTAGTAGTCTGAAGGAGGCATTCTATCAGAGAGGATGACACGTACCTTAAGATTTTCAACTGGGTAAGCTGCTATGCTAAGATTTCCTCAACCTCCTTCCACATCTCGGAATTGTTTGGAAATCTCTGCTTAACGTCCTTGGCAATTTGACGGGCCTCCTCGGCCTTATCAACACCTACCAGTCCTTTTACCAATGACTTCATGATCGAAAAGGAGGGAACCCAATTCTTCCCCATACTCAGCTTACAAATCTTGAGAGCATCCTCAAATTCCCCACCATCGCATAGATAATGTAGCAGAGTGAAGTGGCACTTGCTATCCGGAACACAACCTTTCTTGCTCATCTCATAAAACAAGTTATTGGCTTCATCAAATTTTCCCTCTTTACAGAACCCATGAACAAGATGACGGTATGTTATGGAATTCGGCTTTATATTCCTTGCTTTCACCATTTTTTTAAACAAACCCTTCGCTTCTTCCGATTTCTTTAGCTTGCAGAGATTCTGTATCATAACATTGTAAGTGCTGGCTCCTGGTGAACAAGACGAGGCGACCATAAGCTCCAAGACCTTGTCGACCTCCTCCACCTTACCTTCTCCATACAACCCAGTAATCAGAGTGTTGTATGTCGTCAAATTGGGCTTGATCCCACTCCTCTCCATCTCTGCTATCATCGAATGCACCGACCTTGACGACCCCGACTCGCAGAACGACAATATCACCATATTGTAGGAATCAAGATTGGGATGGAATCCGCAACTCTGGGGTGTCTCCTTGAACATCCTCTCCACCTCCGTGTGCTTCTTGGCGAGGATTCCGGCGAAGAGGAGAGAGTTGAAACACGCGACTGTGGGCTCCCGCATTTCATGGAACACCTTGCAGGCGTCCTCTAGCAGGCCGGCCTGGCCGAAGAGGACGATAGCGTGGGAGAGGTGGCGGGGGTTGTCAAAGTCGAGGAGATCGGAAAGCAGGGAGCGAATGGCGACGAAGGAAGAGGAAGTGGATAGAGAAGAGACGGCGGAGGAGAAGGCGAGACGGTCGAGATGAATGTCAGGGGTGAGGGCAGCGGCACGGCAGATGGAGAGGATGGTGTCGGGATTCTTCTCCGACTTGAGGAGGGAAAGGGCGAGGCGTGATTTCTGCTTGGCGGTGAGTGGGGCGGTGGGGTTGGAGGGATTGAGGATGGCGGCGGCGGAGGAGAGGCGGCGGAGCGACGAGATCGATCGGAACGACAGAAGGCGACGGGATGAGATGGACGCCATTGCTGCTGCACACTCACCGACAGGTTCATTTCATCTCGGCTAGGGTTTATGGATTTTTAAAATTTTTCATTTGAATTCAGTATTTCTATAGATACTCAAAGAAAATATTATAGGTATTACTTTTATTAATTTAAAATCTATTAATAAAAAATTATATCCAAAATAAGTATTTGTAAAAAATATATTCATTTTAATACAATATTGTTTATAATACGTGTACACAAAAATATTTTTTATTTGTCCAATTTGAAAATCTCGACAAAACGAAATCAATTTTATATAAATTTTTACGTATCATCAAATCTTCGTATACAAATTTTTATTTCATAATTAACTATTAACACATTCAAGAGTTAAGAGAAGATAAGTTAATTAAAGCTAAAATTACCAAAAATGAACGCCAAATGGAAGTCTTTAAGGAATGGTCATTCACAATAATTCACATTTACTTCAATTTTTGCTACTATGAAATTTAACTGTGTTTCTTTATACAATTGTCAACTCCAAAGAAACTAAAAGCTAACGAAATCAACAAAACCTTAGCATCAAGTTAGCAGGAAAAGCACAGATCACAGAACAAAATAACCTTCAATCTTGTTCATAAACATCTTATATATGTTTTAGAGCAAATCCATGTAAACGAAAGATGCTGTCCATAAAAAGTTGCATGCTATATTATAGGTTACCATGAAGACACAAGTTTTGAGAACCAATCCCTGCCACGCTCATCATGCATATATAACCTGCATCGCATTTGAGTAAATGTTGGATGAGATGACACCAAAAATAGCACATATGGGCTATTCAATTCAATCACAGAAGGCCCATCTTTAAAACCTGTTGTGAAATATTTCAATATTCATTTAACTGAGGCCTCATTTATTTACTAAATTTCAAACTCCTGTTATTGTAAGTTATTGAAATTGATGAACAGTAATGATAAACAATACTATGTCATACAATATAGATGACTGACATACAAGAATTAATTTGCAAAAACTTCAGAAAAACATACCTCTAACTGTAACAACTTCAACTAATCTTTAGTTACAATACAAGAATTGAAATTGAAGATAAAATTAAAGGTGTAAATAAACGCAACCTGAACCATCAGGGAAAAATACAAATTCCTCTTTGGTGCCTCTGACATCACTGTACCTGTAATGCACCCAACAACTTGACAGACACCACAACAATGAAGGAATATCTATCTTCCATCACCTTATGAAAATACCAAAAATAAAATCCAAGCTTGTTTTGTAACAGCAGTAATTAATTGTTGTCACTTCACAGTAAATTTATCTACTCATCTGGATAAAATAGGGATTTAGACGTGCTAACAGCTTCAAGCCCACAGATAGTCTCTTACAGTTCGGTCAAATAATCAACTCCAAGTGTTAAGTGCTTCAAATTCAGGATCCTCTCCATAACATTCAACATGATAAGTAACTTCTGTGGCCTATACTACTATCTTTCCATACTAGATAGAACAGTGGTCTTTCTTTACTATTTGAAATAAAGGCCTTGAAATGGAGGCATTTTCACCATACGCACATCTCAAATGCCAGAAATTTGGCACGTACAGCATCCACATTACCAATATATCAAACACAAACTACCAATGTGAGAGATCAAAAAGGAAATGCATTTCCAGAAGAATCTGAAAAATACAGGTTCTCTAAATTACATAACCAATTACACACCACCTCAGTACATCTCCCACCAAAATACATTCTGTTTTCTTTTGTTACTCCCACCAAAATACTATTTATGCATACTAATACAAGAGCAACTTGGAGGGAAAAAGCAATCACATGTGAGAGAGTGTAGGAACAATCTATATTAGATGTTTAACATTTCAATACGTATAATTTACATCCCTAGGACTCTTGACCAATCCCTTCTTCAAGTTTGCTTCTCATAACATCACAAAATTCAAAATGAATTTCTTCTTTCATTAATAAGTGATCATTCAGGTGATTGAACCTGTGTAAAAAATCAACTGGAATTTATTTATTGAAATAGTAAATTACTGAAAGCAGAAAATATCTCAAAACCCGTGCAAAAATGATGCATCATGTATCCTGTTGCCAATAAATACAAATATTAGACAAATACAAGAACCATAGAAATGGGCAAAATGAAATCACCCAACACTTGGGAAATATGCTTCATTTAAATCAAATTCTTTTCACAATAAATGGGCAGAAATTTCTCAATATCAGGAAGTAATAAACCAGGCGCAGGCATTAAATAGGCTGATTAATCAACTGGTGGAACGAGCTTCAGAAACTTAACGTTTTTTTCTGGCCATTTACAATAAAACACTTGTTACATTGCGAACATTGATGAGAATATGCTTAAGGGGTGATGAGGTGAGCATGATCACCAATCATACAGGTCTAAAGGGGAAGAGTACTGACAAAAGGTCTCCAACTAACAAAGCTGCCACAATGTCACACATCCAAAAGGTCAAAATTACCAACTACTGCTTCAATGTACTCATCAAGCAAAACAGTGACAACCTTTTACATGATGGTCGGCTCAGGTACCTTTAGAAATCCAACAAGACAATCCATCATGGAAAATCAAACGGACCCCAAAAAAACCTTTGATCTGTCACCTGAGTGTTCATAATCAAAATCCTGTGGGAAGAGAAACAAATGAAATATAAACTATAATAAAATCATATATAGAACGCTTAATCATTATCAAACTATAATGCAACCCATAACAAGTAATAAGGTAAATAACATAACGAGCATAATAACTAGAAAGCTGAAGTTCATCAGAGGACTCGCAAATTAGCAGTGTCCCATCAAACAACAAAATAAACCAAATTGCATAAGTAAATCCAAACCATTCATGACCTTCTTTTAGATGCAACAAAATCACACCTAAAATATATAAACCAACCGTAACAAGTTACCTCAAGAATTAGAGGCATCACCATCTTCATCATCGGAAGAGCAAAAATCATCTTTCTCTCGAACAGCTGTCATGGCCTGAATAATCTGGGCTTCCAAATTAGCAAGTTGTTCCTTCAATTCTTTCTCCATCTGAAGCTCGCTGATGTATCCTTCTTTCACAGTCGTCAATTTTTCAGGCTTGAAATTCATCGTTCTTTTCTTAACAAGCACACCCTTAGGGAAACACGCCTCCTCTACTAAACGTACGAGGACGTCGTCTGAATCGTCCGCAACCATCTTCTGCGGAGCCTCTTTCGGCTTTCCCTCGGTCAAGGCTTTGCCTTTCCTGTCATTATAGTCGTTTAGAAACTCCTCTCCCCACAAAAGCCTCGCCAACTCCAAGCATCGCTGCTCGTGCTCGTCCCCTGAGGGCTTCGTTCCCGTCTGCAACTTCGCCATTTTACGTTTGTACTTGCGCCTCATACTTAGCCGTTTCGTCATCATCTGATCCCTGCTTATCTTGGGGTCTATCGAGTCCCTTACAAACTCGTGTAATGCATCGAAGTCTTCGGAAGACGCCGGTTCCTTTCCCGAACGCTTTTTACACTGCAGCAGGCCCTTCAGCAACGTAATTTCGTCATCCATCTTCCAAATCCGCTGGAAGAGTTTAGGAATGCCGGATTTCTCATCGTGTCGGTCGTCGGAAGGAGGAGGAATATGTGGGGGGGCAACTGTTTCCGCTTTGGCAGAGGTGGGGGTGGGCTTTCTGGTTGGTGAAAGTGAAGGAGGAGGGAAAGACGCACGGCCGGGATTGTTGGAGGAGGGGGAAGGATGAGTCCCAGCCCGAGGCTTCCTTTTGGAGGGAGACGTTGCTGGTACGTCCGACGGTGGTGTCGGAGGAGCACGGCTAGGGCTGGAGGGGAGAGGCGAACGACGATGCTTCTTGGACGGCGGAGCTTCAGAGAGGGATTTCTTCTTGGAAGTGGGAGAAGGCAGAGGCGGATCGTGGTGCTTCCTTTTGGAGGGAGTCGTCGCTGGTACATCCGTCGGTGGAGGGGAAGCACGGCTAGGGCTGGAGGGGTGAAGCGCCTTACGAGGCTTCTCGGACGGCGAAGAATATGAGCGGGATTTCTTGTTGGAGGCCGCCTTCATTTCCGGTGGGTCGGACGCCGGAGCACGACTAGGGCGGGCGGCGGGCGCGCTGGGGCTCGGACTCGTCCGCGGAGTCGACGAAAAGGTGAAGGAGGCGGTTTCCTTCCGAGGACAGTAATAACTGTACGTTATTTTTTTTAAGGGGTGTTAAAGTCAAATAAGTGCAATTTTGAGTTTAGAGATTTTAACTTGAAAATGATCTAAAATAGATTTTTTTAATAATTTTTTATATTAACGTTATCATAATATTTAATTAAATTAATATTAAAAAATATTATTTTAACATTAATATTATTTATTTAAATATTAAAAGGCGTTTAAAAAAAATTAAAAAAAAATTTAAAAAAATTACCTTTTATTGTTCTTATAACTAAAAAAAGTTGTTCATAATGTACATTTAAGATTTTAAAATTTAAAGAAAAATTTTATAATTTTTAAACTATCATGTAATAATCAATATCATTGCTCGTTAGAGATAATTAACTTTTTATAATAAAACTTTATATAAGACCTTCGATCAAAACGAAAATCTATACGGGTGAAGAAATCCAGCTTTCCATGTTAAAAGAAATTATTTTATACAATTTTTTTACGAATAATATGTTAACCGGTACAGTAATAACGGTAAGTTTAAGTCTGAGTGAAAATTTCAACTTAATATATAAAGTTTAAAAAAATTTCTATAATCACCGAATTATTACTTGAGTGGTTAACTCTTTTATACATTTCGATATAAACAATATATACATGTTACATTTAAATTATTTAAAATATAAAATATATATATTCAAACCGAAACACTCGTACAATTTTTTTTAAGGAGTAATTCTCATTTTTATTAAAAATGAATAGATTTTTCGACACCTGTATAAAATTAAGTTGGTATTTAAATAAATATTTAAATAATCTAAAATATCAGAAACTTAAATTATTTGAAATATATAAAGCATGTATTTGAACATAAAATACATACGTATCAAATGCTCTAAATAATAATCTAAACCGTCAAGGCTTGTGGTTGGTGAAGAATTTTTTATCTTGTTATAAATTTTTATATATTATTATTATTATATAAATTTTTTACATAAATTTTTATATTATATATCTTATGATTATTTAATTAATTTACTGTACATCTAATAAATATAATTAAAAAACTCAGCAACCTAAAATACGAAATCTACAAACTAGATATGAAATAGATATATATATATATTAATATATATGTATATTGACATAGATATAGGACTTATAAGTCCGAACTATTTCAAATATAAAATATATTTTAGATATGAAACGTAACATAAAAGTATTTAAATAATAAAATTCTGTAAGTTCCATCCTAAAATTTTTTCTATGATTTTTCATATTTTCGCTTTTATAATCTAGCGATTTTGGCTAGAATTAGTGTAAAAAAAAACATGTCAATCATTTGTAATACATTACATGTATATGTAAAATTGATTTAAAATAAATTTATGAAAGTTTATTTTTTTAGTAAAATTAAATTAAATGAAAATAAATTTAAAGATATTTGTGTAAACTGAATAAAATTAAAAATTCTTATGGAAGTAAACGAAGAAATTTAAATTTATTAAATTTTAGTCAATTCAAACTCTATAAATTTGAACTTCATTTTTATCATAAATTAAAGAATAAATAGTATCAACGAAAATAAATTAAATTCAATTTCGTCAAACACAAATAAGTAATGCATAAAAATTAAATTCTTTTTAATTTAATTTCTATAAATTTCACGAGTGCAAACAAAACCATACATGAATATTATAATATTTTTCTCTCTTTTTTCTACTCCTAATTTTTCTTTACGATGATATTTATATTTTTTTAATGTACTTTTTTTATTATTAAAATTACTTTTCTCTTTTTTTTATCTTAAAATTATTTTCTTAAATTTTTTTTTTCTATTCCTGAATAATACGAGAAAAAAAGAGAGTAAATTTTTATTTAAAAATATTATTTAAAATTTTAAATCTCTTTAAATTCACAATTAAACTTCCCTTTAATACACAACCTTAACGTACTCGTTAAAAAGAAAATCTCCGCTATCATTTCGGGTTCGGTCACCCGCAGTTCACGAGTCCTCTCGTCCCCTTCGCGAATGTCGAACCAGGGAGACGTGGCGACGGGGCCGTGGGGCGGCGGGAAGAAGCCTCCGAAGCGCCTCGGCGGCATGGCCGAGGCCCTCTCTATCGCCGCTGATCTCGGCTTCTCCATTCCTCCAATCCAGGTATCGGCCCTTTCCTCCTCGTCGACGTGCGTTTTGGTCCCCTGACCGTCTGATCTGGCAAGCATCGCGTTTTACTGCGTCGGGAATCCGAAGCTGGGGACTGATACATCAGTTTGATGGCGTCTTGAACGTCTTTGATGGAGAATGTGTTGGTAATTGAAGGTTTGGTATGTTTGGATTCGGATTCTTTCCATGTTAACTGGATCTGCATCGGTGTTACTGGAGATCGTGCGGAAGAATCAAACACAGAAGGACACGGCAACGAGGAGGGAAACGAGATCAAGATTGTTATCGAAGATTGCACAATCATAGAAGAAAATAGCAGCAAAGAGGGCGACAGGATCAACAATATTCTGTGATTTTCGTAATCATTGATTTTTATTTCTAGCTTGGTCGTTAATCTTGGATCTGATCGAATGAGTTGTAATAAAGGTAATGACAATCACACCTATTTAAATGGAGACCTTGGCCATTGGAATGATCAATTAGAAAAGTAGAGGATCTTCGAGAGAGAATCTACTCTACTGATTTTTATTGCTTTCTTTCATCTCTGTTTGCTTCTCTTCTCTTTCTTCCTCTTTCCCTTGCAGAATCACCATCATGACTCTGTCTACTTGTTGGCAAGCCGTGGTCAAGGCTTGCTTGACGGACGAATGGAGTTCAGGTGACAAATTGGTACTAGAGCCAACCATTCTTGGGGAGACGATTAGGTTGGATGAGATGAAAGATTTTAAAAAGTCAGTGATGGCCTAGCTTTGCTGTGCATGGAGATGGACACCAATCAGACAAAACTTACAATAGGAGCTAGCGGGAGTAACTCAATGTCTCAGAAGGGAGATCTCCCAACTCAGGGGGTGTTTGCAAGCTGCCAACATTTCACCTAGCTCCAACGTTGCATCATCAAGTGCAGGAGGAGGAGTAAGTCTTTTTCCCAAGAATTTTGTAGTCAAACTTCCAATTTTCGACACAGACGCCCACTGAGTTGGGAGATCTCCCTTTCGAGGCATTGAGTTACTCCTGCTAGCTCCTATTGTAAGTTTCACCGATTGTTGTCCATCTTCCAGTAACTTTTTAAAAGCTTCCATCTCGTTTGGCCTCACTCATCATCTTCCCAAGAACAGTTGGCTTTAGTACCAATTTGTCACAGAAGCTTTGTTCGTACATTGCATGACTTGTCGACGAGTAGACAGAGTCATGATGGTGATTCCGTGAGGAAAAGAAGAAAGGGAAGAGAAGCACACAGAGATGAAATAAAGCAATAAAGATCGGTAGAGTAGAAGAAGGATCCTCTACTTTTCTGATTGATCATTCCAATGGCATGGGTCTACATTTAAATGGGTGTGATTGCCATCACCCTTATTACAACTCAATCAATCAAATTCTAGATTAACGACCAAGCTAGAAATAAAAATCAATGATTACAAAAATCATGGAATATTGCTGATCCCATTTCCCATTTTGCTGTTATTTCCTTCTATGGTTGTGCAATCTTCGGTAGTAGTTTTGATCTTGTTTCCCTTCTCGTTGCCATTTCCTTCTATGGTTGCGAATGCATACTGATGCACAACACCGTTGGTTACTTAAATTCATTGGATTCAACTTTAAAGTGGAATGTAAAAAGGGGACGACCAACAAGGTAGTCGACACCTTGTCTCATGTGGCACCACTCTTGGAGATTCATGTAATTTTAGGCCCACAAGCTGATTGGTAAGAAGACATTAAAGTGGCTTATGAAAGTGATGGGTTTTTGAAGGAAAGGCTACAAGAGCTACATGAGGGAAAGCTCAATCAATGCAAATACTCCCTCAAGAATGGGGTGCTTTTCAGGAAGGGGAGGATACTCCTTCACTACAACACCCCCCTTACAAAATGCATCATCAAGGAGCTACATGAAAATCGCATGGGGGGCCACCTAGGATATAAACACACGTTAGCACTAGTGTGTAGGAATTTCTACTAGAGGGGGATCACTTGAGAAGTAAAGGAGTACATAAAGAATTGTGACACATGCTAGTGGTGTAAGATTGACAACCTCAAACCAGTCGAACTTCTTCAATTGCTTCCTATGCCTGAGTTGTTGTGGCATGACATCTCAATGGATTTCATCATCGGATTGCCGCCATCAAAGGGGTACACCATCATCCCCATTGTTGATCGCTTAACCAAACATGTTCACTTCATGGTGCTCAAACATGTACAACAAGAACAATCATAACATCTTCATTAACAACATCATCAAGCTCCATGGTGTACCAACATTTATTGTAAGCGATCGCGACGCCGTCTTTACTAGTCACTTCTAGAAGGAAATCTTCACGTAAATGGGTATCACTTTAAAGATGAGCTTGGCATACCATCTCCAAACATATGGCCAAATTGAAGCACTAAATTGTTGCTTGGAGACATCTCTGGTGTTTTTGTCATACGTCTCCTTCATGGTTCGAGTGGCTGCATTGGTCGGAATATTGCTACAACACTCAAACTCATTCCGCCATTGGACGCTCGCCATTTGAAGTTGTCTACGGCTACCCACCCCCACACTTTTAACGTATGTACCTAGGACGGTGAAGATAGAAGTAGTAGGGCAACAACTATAGGAACGAGATGCCATGCTATAATCACTCAAGAATAATTTGCATTGTGCTAAGAATTGCATGAAGTAGTTGGTTGATAAGGGGTGACGAGAAAAGATCTTTGATGTCGGGAGTTGGGTTTACGTCAAGTTGCTACCATATCGCCAAACCTTGGCAAAGGATCACCGTGGCCATAAGCTTCAACCACGATTCTTCGGACCATTCCAAATTACTGAATGTATTGGTAAAGTTGCCTACTGCTTGATGTTACCACCTTTGGCAAGGATCCATCCAACCATCCATGTGTCCCAACTCTGTCCTCAGCATGGTGTTGTGCCAATGGATGTTTCACCACTCTTGCCACCACAATATTGCAACACCATGCACAAGTCGGAGAAAATCTTGCAATGACGCCTAGTCAAAAAGAATAATTGGTCAACAACTCAATTGCTTGTTCAATACAAGGGGTGCAATGTTGAAGATGCAACATGGGAAGATTATCCTGAGCTCCTCACCACGTTCCTTGATTTGCATCTTGAGGATGAGCTACAATTGATGGCAAGGGAAGTTGTTACCAGAGATCGTGCGAAAGAATCAACCACAACAGGAAACAAGATTAAGATTGCTATTGAAGATTGCACAACCATAGAAGGAAATAGCAACAAAGAGGAAAACAGGATCAACAATATTCTGTGATTTTTGTAATCGTTGATTTTTATTTCTAGCTTGGTCGTTAATCTAGGATTTGATTGATTGAGTTGTAATAAGGGTGATGACAATCACACCCATTTAAATGTAGACCCATGCCATTGGAATGATCAATCAGAAAAGTAGAGGATCCTTCTTTGGGGGAATTTACTCTATTGATCTTTATTGCTTTCTTTAATCTCTGTGTGCTTCTCTTCCCTTTCCTCCTCTTTCCCTCATGGAATCACCATTACGGCTCCATTTACTCACTGGCAAGCCACTGCCAGGACTTGCACGTTGGACAAACGAAATTCCGGTGACAATCTGGAACATGTCCCATTCATTACTCTCTTGAAAATGTAGCTTCCTGGAGTTTGAAAGTGTGTGTGGTCTTTCCCTAGCTTCATTGTTGGTGTTGATGGGTTTTCACTAAAATTGGGACTTCTTCTTCTTCGTTTCATGTTTTCCATGAAGTTTTTATTTTCGGAATCATTGATGGAAAATTCGTTGAGGGTATTTTTGGAAAAACATTTTGGGGTGAGATTTTGGGCAATAAATAGCATTCTTTTTGTTTTCGATATTTGATGGGTCTTATGACTAGTCATCATAAATATAAAACGCATTTGTTCTACTGGATGATTTGATAGTTTTCTAGATTTTGCCTAATCAGTTTGCTTGAGTATGGCTCATGGATGGTGCCATGCCTTATACATCTGTCTCGTGTTGCATGCAGCTGGTGAGAATGAGTTTTTATTGCATGATACTCTTTATCTTGGAATATCTAATGGAGTTTCCCAGCAAACAAACATGGGATTGGATCATCATTTTCCTGTTTAGTTTGATATTTCAACAAATTGTATTGCATGTTTAAATATCATTTTTCAATGGATTGGGAAAAATTAAGAACGATGTGTTTTGACTTTTAGTGTGTTGAGATCATTGAGTAATACCTTGTTTTAATCAATATGACACAACAATCGAGGATATTAGTGTTTCCCATTCCATAAAAAAACTTGTGAAACTTTATTGATTTTTTCTATTTCAAACTTTCATTCTGAAGTGTTTGCTAGTGGACGGGGTTATATCATAAATTTGCTGGTGTGTTGTGTGTTGCTCAGGAAGATTCACAACTGTCATCTTCATCTACCAATGAAAAAAGTGATGAGTTGATTAGAGTCCTAAGAGAGCTTACTACAGTACAAAGAAAGATTGCTGACTTACAAGTAGAACTTCAAGGACGTAAGGTAATCTACTATTATCCTTTTTACCTATTGTTAGGACCACTGACATTGCATCGTGGTGCAATGGTAAGGTTGTCCATTGTAACCAGGAGGTTAAGGTTCAAATCATAATTAAACAGTCTTTCAATTCATGAAGGTAGGGTTTTATATAATTGAATTCTCCCTAAATAGAACATTGGTGGAAGCTTTGTGCATTGAATTTACCATTTTTATCTGTTATTTGGACCTGCTCGACTGTTTTATTATTATTTATTCCTTTCAATTCTTGTTTTTCATGAATGATTGTTACTAGTGATGTTGCATAGAGTTTCATTTTTTACCATCCTTTATAATTAAACATTATTCTATTGCACTGATTAAAAAAAGTGCTAGTGTATTGCACCCCTGTTTTGAGTGTTTGGTAAAGGAAGATCAATAAAATCATGATAATAAAATGTAAATGACATAATCTAACAGAGTACAACGTGGATCAGATAAATGGAAAGAAATGATTTATGTTGTTGAACCCATGAAGGGCATAAGATTTAATCATTGTTTTACTGTACTATTATATACATATTTACTTTTTTGACTGGTTAAAATTTTCTTTTTGAAAAACTACCCTAATTTACAAAACTAATGCATATTCATAACTTGTATGATTCTATGAAATAGTCTCATAAGAACAGTCCAAGTGAATGTATGACAAAGTAAGACAGCTGTCAAGTATCACCATATATGAAAATTCCCCCACTTCCAAAAGGAACAATGGAGATTAAGTTTCCATCAAATTTTTAATATAATGAAAAGGAAAAGTCCCTTATCATTTGTAGAGAAATTTGATCTGATCTTGCTCAAATAATATAAATAAATATTGCTAAATAAAAATTTATTCAAATTGCAATAAATCAGCATTCAATTAAGAAAATAGACTAATTCGGGACTTCTATTTTACTCTGCTAGGCTGCATATACCTGCAGATAAGGTTATCACATAGGCCAAGAAACCTATCTTTTGAATAAAAATCTAATTACAATGTGTTATTCACAATTAATTCTATTTTTTATTGATGCTTCAAAATTATCTGGCATCATTCTGCATTGATGAGAATTGCAATATATCTATTTGATTTTAAAATTGATTGCGTTGATTGTTGTATTCAGTTTGTTTAACAATTATGAAATATTGGCTCTATGCTCTAGCATCCTCACTACAATGATAAAACTGAAATACCTATGTAAATTTGGTTTTCATCGATTTACCTATTTCACATCATTCAGGATGATAAGAATGTGGCCCATCTGACTCATGTAAGTGAAATGGAGAAGAAGTGCGAGTCTTTGGCAAGTATTACCTCTATACTAAAAGATGTCATTCAAAACAAGGTGTTTACTTTTTCTATATTGCATTACTAGTTCATGTTGAAATTTTCTTCTAAATTCAAATAATTTATTTAATTTCAAATTTTATTTTATTATTCTTTTTTTAAAAGATATTTTCCTTTCTCCCTTCATTCAGATGCTTAATATCATCTTGGATGAGTTGGTCATGTCCAAAGTTCTATGTTAGAAGCAATATTAACAAATTGGTGTGAAATTGAAGAGTGTAGTGGAAGTTTGAAAATTATGTAGCTAGAAATAATTCCATATCAGTCAGACCTGATGTGTGTTGACCACCAATTTTCAATTGAGAGATAGCTGAAGAACAACACAGGGATGCATGCACTTCCATGCTGAAAGGACACATGCCAGCAAGCTGCCAACATATTCTTTGTAAACAATGTTGTAAAAAACGAAAAATGGACATTATACTAATTAGAATTTTAAAAAAAGGGGGTTTAAATGGGAATTTCTTAAAAAATGTCATAAATTAAGAATGAATAAAAATAAATATATTTACAAATATATGAGTATCACAATCATCAAAATAATTCAAAGGAATAAATTATAATTCAATTACATGTAATACAATTTTAAAAACATATTTTTATTTTGTGCAATTGTTACTCAATAAAAAATGTGTAATAAATGGAGGAGCTTTGGCCCAGTCCTCCCCTCTTGTAACCTTTTGTTTTATTTGGGTCCCCACTCTATAAATAGATTGGGGATATTTACCAAAAAAAGTTGCCAGTTTAAATGGATAATTTACGTCTTTTGATAGTTTGTAAGAGCTGTGGTCATTTAGACTTTCTATTGGCAGGACAGAATCATTGCTCGGCTTCAGCAACCTTATTCATTAGATTGCATTCCAGTTGAAGCGGAGTATCAGGTACAATACATTAATTCCATGTATTTAAATATTATTATTTTCATCTTTATTTTTAAATAAATAAATTTAAACTATGAATGTTCAATTGTCAATGTTGAAAATGTCTAAATTCTGTAGCTTTTGAAAGAAGTCAGATTGCTTCTTGTTTATGTTCATTTTCATTAAACTTAGATAGGTTTCAGTTGCAATATAGCGATGCATCTCTTCTTTTTATCCAAAAGCTTACATGTGTATTTCATGATTACAAACATTATAAACTTCTCAATAAATTTTATATACAAGGTTTGAAATTTCCCCATCTATACTACGTAGATAAAGTATACTACCAAGTTTTAAAAAGGGTCACCTTTTCTTTGTGAAAACTTGCACTTTTTGAATATAATGTTTGGAAAGATACAGTTCTTTATATCTGAACATTAGCTGCAAGAGATAATAAAACTAGATACAAATAAATGATTAAAGATGAAGTAGGTGTTAAACCATGAGGAGTTGGAAATTACTAAAGGAAGAGTCAAAAGTGTTGCTCAGGTCTAATCATACCCCTGAAGTAAGTCTTGAATATCTTATAGTTGAATACATTCAAAAGTATGCATTTGTGAAGTTGAATACATAACATGACAGAATAAGGCTGCTTATAACACTAAATAAGCTGGTTTAAAGTCTACTTACCGGTTCTCTCTAGGTGCAAGCAGTGAGAAGCATAAAATATCATGTTGCTCATTTATTGGTGTCATTTGATCCGTACAATAATAATATCCTATTTAGAATTGTACTCCTGGAATTTTTATATCAACACAAGGTCATGATTGTCAGTTAACATGTAAAAAAAGAGATTTTCTTCCTCATGCTACATGAAAATCTCTAAGGCTATCTTTGGGTTAAAGATAAAATCAATAATGGAGTTGGGAAGAGTAATTTGGTCTATAGCTTCTATCTGCAGTGTTGGTAGTTTTGAAAAAGGGATCTATTGGATAACGACCATTGGATGATAAAATGAAATTAGCAAAGCATGTCAATTGATCATTGGATGGTTAATGTATATTATATAAGCATTGCATTCTTGAACCTAAATATATGGATTTTGTTGTTTTCATTCTCTCTAATACCCTTTCAACTTTTGATTTTATACGTCTTTGGTTTCATAGATCGAAGTAAATTGTCACAAGGAAGAAATGTTAAACAAGGAAAAATGCTGATTGTTTGAAGTTGAAATGTAGTGGAAAACTTATATATACGTTATGTTTCTTAAAAATGTATCATGCAACACTTAATGGATTTTATTTTTTATGAATTATCGTCATAAATATGTCAATTAACGTGTTAATCCCCATGTACCAAAGGGAATGTTGGCTGAGTTGAGCAAGATAACCAAATATGATGCATCAGACCACACTATCCTACCTAGCTGATGGTCAGGGTGTTTTGAGGAACATGTCAAACCCCTCCTAGTTGGTATAAACAGGGTTGTGAAAGGGCTGCATTGTATTCCCCTAGGTAGTGGCTAGTCAACGTCATGTTATGGTAAATTTCACTGGCAAGGGCAGTGATAGAATAGGTAGGGATTGGGGATGCTGAAAATGCTAGGAGTGGGGCACAAGACTTCCTGGTACAGGGAGTTGAGGAAGTCAACCTCATCCCAATAGCAACCATGTCTCCACCTAGGTAGGATGGTGTGGTCTGATGCATCATATTGGGTTATCTTGCTCAACTCAACCAACATTCCCTTTGGTGGGGAGCTTGTTGTAGAGATGGAATTGTAGCCATTGTAGCGGTCAATGAACTACACTTAAAAAGAGAATGAAGTATATTTTGGTTGTGTTGTAGAGTTTTTTTTTTGGTGGGGGGGGGGGGGGGGAGTGAGATGGGGACATAGAATGGGTTTTCCATAAGGCTATGAGACACTGAAGGTGGTGTTTTGTGTGGCCAATGGTGGCTGGTTTGAAAGAGGATTGCTTCTTCTAGACAGTCAGTGTAAGGATAGGCTACCACTGCATCAAGAAGACCAAGTTTTATGGCTATTTTCGGATGCTAATAATAGGATGTCAAGGTGGTGGGTGGCATTGTATAAACTTTGAATCAAACTATGGTGTTGAACACAGTGTAGAAGTTGATGTCCTGCTTTGGTGAGTGCAAGGGTTGTATGTGGAGAAGATTGAGAAAATTAGATCCACAGGCTCATATGGTGTTGGTGGAGATGGTTGTCCCAACCAAGGTAATCTTAAAAATGTCTGGTAAGAAGATGGTGGTGGATTTGACCATGGGTTCACATTTCAATGGTGGCTCATTGGTGAATGAAGGTGGGGTCAAAAAGGATTCCAGGCAGGTGATCTAACACTAGTGATTTCATGGGTGGTTGGCCCATCATGGGTTTTGATACTGGTGTTGGGTTCAAAGAAGGGTCTTCCTGTGGAAGGTGACATGACATGGGCTGGGGAGTTGGCAAATCTAGGATTTTGTTTGCCGCCACCGTTGCATGAAAACCTATCTATTTGGGCAGTGGAGAGTCTCATTAGTGTGGTTCAATCATGTTTCAATAAGTAACTTATTTGGATTCTAATCGCAGGAGAGAATTGTAAGGCTGATCTGGTTCACTCAGATATGGAACAGGTTTAGGTCTGTGGCGTGTCTTGATCAGATAGAAACCAAGCTGCATGCAAGATTGTGGTATTGAACCAAATCCTCTATTCCACCTCTGGAAGAGGTCCAGGCACACCACTCTCTGGCATGGACTGAGCTCCATTCAATCCAGTTCTCCTTGGGGAGCAAACAGAGGATGAAAGTAGGGGCCATAGGGGACTGTCTGGTCCAATATGCAGCATGTGGCTATAACAGGTAGTGTAGTGGTGATGGGCTATTGGGATAGGGGATGATAGGAGAAAGGCTACCCACACTTAAACCAGTGGATAAAGGAGTCAAGAGTGTGATCTTGTATTTGTTGTCTTATAGGTGGGGGAATCAATGCCAGAGGGCAGGTATTTTTTATGATGTAATGGAAGACAAAGTGAGTTGACTACGTAAAGAGTTTGGGGGGGGGGGCGGTGTGTGTCTACTAATGGAGATGACAACTTTCATGTGTTCTGGTCCCATGGATGGTTTGGTTAGAAGTGAGTACTGCACTAAAATGAAAGGACAGTGATTTGGAACTCGGCTGTAAAGAGAAACAGTTATGGTCTCTGATGTGCACTAGATTGAATCAGCAAGATCTGGCTCCTCTGGTATGTCTAACATCCTTATGACTAATATATCATTAATTGTTTCCACTTAGCCTCTTCACCTTTGTAGTGGATAGGAGCTTTGTGAGTGATAGGGGAGGGTTGTAGTGGGCGAGATTGGTTTGGATCTACGAGCATCTCTAGAGTCATTCAAATGTAGGAGCTTGATATCAACAATCAACTGCCTTCATTGAAATTAAGTGCTTTACAGAGCACCAACTTGGATTTTGAGATCTTGGAACAATTCATGCTGTAAAGTCTATCAGAATCCAAGTAATAAATATAGTTTTATATATTAGTTCATTCATTTTATATTATTATGTCTTAATATTAAGTTAGTTAAATCTGATATTCCATAATACACTTGATTGATGCATGATTTATAGCACATGCTCAAAATTTCTGGTGAAAGTGTTTGACTAACTACTTTTGCTTCTAGTTGTAATGGAATTGAAGCATATTCAATTTGATCCATATAAAAAGGAGTGATAAATTGGGCACTCAAAACTAAATTATTTTTTATCCATTCTTTAGAACATAATAAGGCTTTCATTTAATTTATTTTTTATGAAACATATAAGTGAAGGAAAAGATGAAGACGAATTATATCCAATTAATATCTCTTTTGTGTGTGTGTATAGGACGAGCTTCAGATGCACTTTGCTTCAAAATGGTATTTTGAGGTAGTCATTTGTAGCCATTAAAGTTTTTATGATCTTAATCATGATCTGAAATAATTACCTATTATTGAAATAGAAGTTTGGGATTTGATCCTACAAAAAGTGCCTCAAAATAGGCAATGCGATCAAGATCAGCAACACAACCATGATCTCATTCATGATCATAATAGGCAATGTGATCATGATTGCTTTTGCAATCTGAGTTTGCATTCATGTTTTGAGCTCAAGTTTGTGATTTGTGGTGGTGTTCACAAATCACCATTTGTTTGTATTTGATAGAGGTTGTCTCATCTTTTTAAATTATCTATACTTCT
>JAMKPZ010005460.1:0-37616 GCA_024699675.1 Amphibolis antarctica | reverse complement strand
ATTTATTAGAAGAGTTTATAATGATGATTATGTATTTATTCTAAAAAGAAATGAAAAGAAAATATAGTTACTTGTTGAAAATAAATTCAATATTTTGAAAACTAATTCTCAAGGACCCAAGAAAATGTGGGTGCCAAAATCCTTAATTTCTACATGATTTATTGTATTGACTTGCTATTAGTTTAAAAATAGAAACAAATTATTATGGAACTTGTAGGATGTTAGGTTGAACATATGAAGCTTATTATTAATATTTAGGAAGTGTGATGACTCACATTTAGGGGGAGCTATTATAAAAAAATAAATAAATAAATAAATATTTAGAGAGTTATAAGAATGATTTGTTTAAATTATGATTGAAAGTATCTTATATAGAATTAGCAAGAGAAATTCTATGGATAATAGTTTTGTATGATTTTGAGTCCTATATAAAGATAACTTGATTTATAATGATCTTATGATTGTTGGAGTTTATTGATAAGTCGATATATGTGTATAGTGATTCTTGCTTAAGGATGTTGAAGGATATAATTTAGCAAATTTTTGGAAGAATTATAGGGATATTTGAATTTTGGATTTAAATTATGTTTAAAATTAGAACAAAAATCCTTAGATATCAATATTCTAAATCATAAGATCATTATAAACTATGTTGGTTGGTTGGGAAATGTGATTACAAACTCCTATGTTAATTAGTTGGAGGATGCGACTATAAACCCTTGTTGTAGTTAGTTAGGTATTCGACCTTAAACACTCAATTTGTAATCATTTTAATAGTGATTAGATTATGCTCAAATTTCTTAAGCTTGAAAGTAGACGTAGCCAGTTGATAAACCATCTAAAAATTTGTGCTTTATTTTCGTTGCATTTTGTTTTGAATTTCATACTTAGTTTTGTTGTGAGTTATTTAGTTTCGTTTCGATATCGATTCGATTATTTGTACTTTATTTATTTCGTATTTTGATTAAATTCATACGAAAAATTTTAAAAATTTGTAAAACCACTATTCACCCCTCCTCTAGTGGCCGTGATCAATCCTAACAATCCCTAAGTTATTCCTTGAGCTACATAAACGGCACAAGTTGTTTAAATATTCTGTGAAAAATTTTGAATGTTTTATATCAACACTCTTCCCTATCAAACTGGCTGCAAGTCCAAACCAAACACAATTAATTGTTTGAATGATAAGCAACATCAGAAGGCACAATGAGTATTTTGGAAATTTAATCATTTCACAATTAACTGTCTGAATGGCAAATTTTGATGCAAGTTTTCAGCTGCAACAATGACAAATGAAAAATGACACATTATGTTGAGTATGGTAGTATTGTCAAGGCCTGTCCCATCTTTGCCAATGTCGCCTTCTTCAAGTCATGCTCCCTTTTTGAGTCTACTAGCTGTCCTAATGAATGGATGCTAGTCACACAACATGCTAGAGCCCTCAAGCTTCTTATAGCCTTATGGAAGGGTACATGCACCTGCACCAACCATTTTATTTCTAATTTTGTTTTTTATAATCGCTTGAATCCTTCTTTTCAAAAGTTCTCTTGCCATGCTCTTTAAGTTTATTTCCAAGAATCACATTGAAGCACTAAAATTATTTCACTGGAAGGTAACTATAGATGGGGAAATGTCTACCCACACCTCTCGACAGCCATGCAATTTGGGGTTTTGATTTTTGAATTACATGATTTTGGAATTGCATAGTTTTAAACGATTGTTTTGTTTCAAAATTTACCATTCACCCCTTCTAGTGAAGCAAATAGATCCTATTAGATTAGAAAATGCCTTAAGATAAATGCATATCCATAAACTTATGTCATTAATAGATCTCTAAGATCAGCATATTCATTCTTTTTTTGATTATATTGCAAAATCTAGGAAATTATTTACGGGAGTCACAGGAAGGCAACAAACTTGGAAATAAACTCATATAGGATGACCAGTCATAGAACTAATATACCAATTCTGAGGAGGAAATCATTAAATTCTTGCTAAAATGAAGTCTTGACATATGGCCAACTTACTGTTTTCTGCAAATATGCTTCTTGACCTCTACCACGAAGATAATCCTGCAGCACCTTATAGCTAGTACACTTGTTCTGGAGAAGTTCTGGTGTCAAGTCATTCAACAAATAGCAATACCTGTGATTGGATAACACACAAAACATCAATAAGGAAAAATCCTGGCACAATATGAACAATGTAATAGGAAACCCCAAACGCTGAAAACAAAAAACTGTACTACAATTTTTTTTTTGCTAAAAACCCATTTTTAAATTTCCCTTACTGCTGAACTTTTGCTACAAGCTTTTCAAGATCCCATGTTTCTGTTGTAGATTCTTGCCCAATATTAGCCTATCATAATAGATTAAAAATCATAAAGTTTCAATATCCAAAGAATAAAATTTCAGGACTCATTACAGTAATATTTACAGAAATATCAACATATATTTTGGGCATGTTATCCATTGTGAATTCTACCTCAAGAATGTCATCCATTGTGAGTTCTGCATATTCCATGATTAAAGACTGGAGATTAACAGATTCAAGAGCTCTTCTCCGTTCTGTATACACACGATCTCTTTGACTGTTCAAAACTTCATCATATTCAAATAATTGCTTCCTAATATCAAAGAAGTAGTTCTCCACCTTTCTTTGAGCTTCATCTAGAGCCTTTGTCAGCATGTTAGACTCAATAGGAAGATCTTCTACCCTGAAAGCCCTCATCAAACCCTGCACTCAAGTTAAAAGATGCTTCAATAGTTAAGTATTACAGAGATTATATTTGAAGTGTAAAATAGGAGGGGTTTCTGTACCTAGAAAAACTTTTCCTAGAAATTGGAGAAAAAAATTTCCAGATTTTTCAGATGTTTAGCAGGTGGAAATTTAGAAAAACGTTTCCTAAAAATGTCAACTGAATAAATAATTAATATAATATTAGTATTATATATTTATATAATTATAATAAGTTTAATATAAATCATCTAATATGAGATTTCAAACCATCAATCTACATACAATTTATACAAGTTAAAAAAATATATCATTATGTTTATGAAAAAAATTACAAATGTTATTTTTGATACGAAATGTACAAATTTGATTTACAAATAATTAAAAAAAATTAAAAAAATTACATTACATAAATAATAATTAATTAACATAAAATTACATTTACATTATTACAATTTGAGAAAAAAAATGAAAATTTACATTTACAAATTAAAATTATCAGAAAATTCTTTTTTCAAACTATCTACCTTTTTTTCACAAAATCAAGCAAGTTCCCAATATTTGATATACATTAAGACTGCTAGTCAAACCATGTCATTGACTGTGTTGGGCCGTGCCGACACAGTTTGGCCCGGCCCAATTGACACCTCTAAATTTTCCTCATTTGTTGAGACAAGCCAAAAAAAATTATCACTCCCTCCCTTACTCCTTGAAGTATGTCTCAAAGAGAAGAAATGTAAATGCAAACTTTTTAGAAGTATGTCTCTAAAGAGTCTCCTTGAAGTATCTCAAGGAAAGGAAATGTAAATGCAAACTCTTTAGAAGTGTATCTTTAAAGAGCTTCCTTAAAGTGTGTCTTAAGGAAAAGAAATGTAAATGCAAACTCTTTACAAGGCACTCCTCTACATTAATACCCAAGGATTATTGTAAGGCACTTACCCTTCCACATTGGAAGTGTGCTAGGGATGTTGAAATGCAGACACTCCTAGCTTAAGGGACTTGAGAGGTCGTCGCTCACTCGCCTGATGTTCCTGTTGTCAGCTGCAGATGGGTCTTTACTGTTAAACACAACCCTAATAGCAGTGTGGCTCGGTACAAGGCTTGCTTGGTTGTTCGGAGCTTCACTTAGACTCCTAGTGTGGATTATGCTGAGACGTTCTCTCTTGTGGCTCGTCTCAACTCTATCCATGTGCTCCTCTCCCTGGTAGTCAATCAAGAATGGTCCTTGTGTCAGTTGGATGTTCATAATGCTTTCCTCTATGGAGATCTCTAGGAAGAGGTATTTATGAAGCAACCTCTTGGGTATGTTACTCAAAGAGAGAATCAAGTTTGCCAGTTGTAAAAGACTATTTATGGCCTTAAACAAAGCTCACGTGCTTGGTATGCCAAACTCAGCTCTGTTATGTTAGCGAACGGGTTCAAAAAATGTGTAGTGGACAACTCCATCTTTGTTTGGAAATGATCGTTTGGTTACACCATACTTGCTATGTATGTTAATGATATCCTCTTTACTGGTGATGATACTACAGGTGTTAGCTCCACCAAGGAGGCCCTATCCAAGCACTTTGACATCAAGGACATGGGCAAACCTAGGTACTTCCTAGGTATTGAGTTTGCATATGTTAAGCAAAAATTGATTCTCTCACAACACAAATATGCACTTGACTTGTTAAAGGAAACAAGACTTCTTGGGTGCAAGCCAAAGCAAACTCCAGTGGAATCTAAGCCTCAATTCCAAGGGTCCACGTCAGTACTGTTTAGTGATGCAACTCAATACAGGAGGTTTGTAGGAAAACTTATTTATCTCACTATCACCAGGCCAGATATATTCTATGTTGTGGGACTACTAAGTCAATTTATGTAGGAACCCAAGGAGGTACATTGGAATGGTGCCTTGCAACTTCTAGCTTATTTGAAGGGCGATCCTGGATGAGGGCTTATATACTCCAATAATGAACATCTTAATGTCATGGCTTACACTGACTCGGATTATGATGGTGACAAAGGTGATAGACGATCTACTTCTAGGTACTGCACTTATGTTGGTGGCAATCTAGTAACTTGGAAGAGTAAGAAACAAAGTATTACCTCAAAATCTAGCGTCAAAGCTAAATACAAAACGATGTCTTAGGCAGTTAGTGAGTTGGTATGGCTCAGATCACTCCTCACAGAGTTGGGTGTCCAGGTTCCTACACCGATGACTATGTACTGTGACAATTAGAAAGCTATTTACATAGGACAATGATACATTCTACGAAAGGATCAAACATATTGAGATTGATTATCACTATATTCGGGAGTGGTTGAACATGGAGTTATTTGTACACCCTACACGAGATCTTCAAATCAAGTTGTAGACATGTTTACCAAGAGTCTTAGTATAGGGGTGTTCAATCACTTTTGTAACAAGCTAAGAATGTATGATATGTACATTCCAGCTTAAGGGAGAGTGTTGGATAGGGTGATTAGGATTAAGATCCATTTACTTAGTAATATACTTATTACTTTCAACTATTATTATTATTTATTGCTTTAGCTTTCAATTTTCTAGTACATTGGTTTTAAGAGAGGAATATTTCAAATTTTTCAATCCAATCTACTTGTGATCAATTTATTGAAAAATGATGAAAACCTTTAGAGGGGATTTGTGCTCCCTAGAAATCAATGAAAAGGAAAATCTGAAAATCTTTTCATTGTTGAAATATTAAAAATCTTAAAATAAAAATTTTATGGAACCATTCGTGCACTTTATGAAAATTTAGGAAAATTTATATTTAATTTAAAAAAAATTAAAAATATTCTAGATTTTTAAAATTTCCATAATGAAAAAATTTCCAAATTTTCCTTTTCATTGATTTCCAAGAGACACAAACTCCCCATTAGTTCTCACATAAATATCAAATTGAAAATCAGGAGGCACAGTAAAAATGAGGACATTATGAACCTGAATTCGATCTCCACCAAAAATTCGGAAAATGTTATCTTCAAGGCCAAGAAAGAATCTAGAGCTTCCAGGATCACCCTGCCTACCACTTCGACCACGTAACTGTATATAACAGAGAACAAGTTATAAACCTGAAGTGGTAATTTCACAACATATGGAAGGTGACAAGAAAGAACAAATAAACATTTATCATTACCGTTTACCTTGTATTATACCATAAACATTATACATAGAATGAATTTAATCTATAGCTGGAACACAGACATTAAACAAACAAGGACCAGTCCAACCAGAACTTGCCCTCCTTGACAAAGCACACAATCTATATCCATAACATGAGGATCAGAGAAATGCAAAATAGGAACATTTTTCATCTTATCCATTATCTCCCTGAATTCATGGGTTGTAGCCATAACCCCACCTCTTCCTTCCAAGCAACCAATAAAGGGTGCCTTAATGTTGTCAAATCCATAGACAAAACAATGATAAAAAGTAATTATGCCATGAAAATTATGCAATTCCAAAATAGAAGAAAGCTCAAATCATTTTTTATTTCCTTAAACTTGTCTGGGTCTATAAAGACATCCTTATTTAATATAATAATCCATGGAAAGTGGCTCATTTTTACATGAATACAAATCAAATCATAATCCCACTATGTGGAGCCAATTACAAGAATCATTTTCTTCTATATATTTCTCTCTATGGTCAAATATTTCAGTTAAATTATATAAATTTAACTCTTTTCTTACAGTTTCTAACCAAGTAGTTTTAAGTTTTTCTTTACTTCTTTTAGTTTCATCTACATTAATTAATTCTTTTCTCCTACTGACATGTACACTCATTTCTAGATGAATGTAGACTTAAAATGCTTCAACCAAAGTGTCTTAAATAAATCATGTTGATGTGATAGATGGTCAATCTTTGTATGGATAAGACCAAAATGTCATTAAAATAAACTAACAATGCCAGAAGGTGACTAAGACTAAAGAAGGTGATTGACAAGGTATATACTCCACTCCAATAATTTGTTTGCACATCTAAGGCTTCGTTCTAAACAAAAAGACCACCACCACTATTTCATTTTAGCAATAACCACAAATTATTAGAAAATCTCTCATCCATGAGAACCAATAGATTTTGTAGATTTTTTTAGTTCATATCTTACCACAAAGTTACGAGCTACTCAAAGATTTCAAAGGTATGTGAAACATTCTTCCCATTCCCATATACACTTTTCAAGATATCTCATCATCACATCTTTGGTTCTATTTGATAACCTAGCTTTAGCTCTAACTCTAACTTCAATTTCAACTTTAACAACTATGGAGAGTTAGAATTAAAAGTAATTTCGCACATGATTTCAAAAATCGAGATGGATCATTGATATTTCGGCGATCCATCTCAGACTCCAATTTCCTTGATACCGATTTACTCAGTATTGACAGATCAATTGATCCATTGTTGAGACGCTACCTTGAGTTGCCAAAGACGTCATCAATGATGTCACCAACCTTCTCCAACATTGCCAATGCCTCCTCCAACTCCAGAAGACATCACTAGCTGTAGAAGAACTGCTATCAAAGCAGTGGCACCCATCACAGTTGCAGAGGGCCAACAATAGTGGAATCTCAAGGAAGAAGATGCTAGAAACATCACACATGCAGCATGTGAGAAGGGAAAAGAAGAAAAGAAAAAAAAAGAAAAGGAAAAAAGAAAAAGGAAAAAGAAAAGAAGAAAAGAAAAGGAAAAAAATAAAAAATAAAAGCATTAAAAAAAGAGAAAAAATAAAAAATAAAAATTATGTTTTAAAAAGTAAAATTATTTAAAAATAAAAATATTTTAAAAAAGTTTTTAAAATTATGTTTGCTAATAAATAACATTAATTTCATCTATATTATCACAATTTTTATGTTCAATTTTTTAAATTATTTCATGTAACATATATGAATTACATTATAAGAATAAAAATTTATATTTTAGTCTAAAATATTATAATTAAATAAGCTTTTAATTATTAAAACCATTAAAAATGAAATCATTTATTTCTATATGTATAATTAATATATGTGTAATTCGTTTACTTTTTAAATCATTACAATATTATTTTACTTATTTGCAAATAGTTTAAGACTTTTCTTGTACATATGATTACTATATATCTAACTAATTGATATTTTATGCTTGATAATTGCCTAAAAAAATTATATTAATGTTTTTATATGCTTATTGTAACTTATTAATCTTATCTCTAAGTTTCGAGTTGAAATTTAATCTTTTATGATCATTTCCACAAAAGTATTGCATTTCCACTTATTCGATCTTTTATCCTCGATACGTTACCCTTTTTTAGAGGACCGATCCTCAATACAATACCAAGATTTGAAACCTTGATTTTGCAAATGATGTTAAAAGGTACATAGTAAATTATGATGTAGGAATTTGTGTATAGAAATTTAAATGATGATGATGACATGAAAATTTGTACAAAACTAAAACTAAAATTAAAGCTAGGTTACCAAATGGGGCCTCTATTAAGCTTCTTTTCAATACTATTCACAACTAAAGATATGCATTACCAACTGCAATAGCCCAATTGGCTAGGGACAACAATACCTATAGTATCCTACCCCTCTCCTTTGTCATATTTCTATAGGAACTGTTCTTGAGCCTCAATGAGGGGCTCCTGCCCTCCGTCTCCCATCATTGGTTGGTCGGCAATCATGGTAGACTCGCCAAAGGAAGAGTTTCTACTGCCCTTTGCGGGAAACCATGACCCCACAAGCTTTCATGCTGGTTCTCGACCCCCTGCTGCCTTTTTATAACCCCAATGACCCTATGCAAGCCCCATAGAGGCGTTGACCTTCCTTTACCACACTTTTAAAGGATGAGCACATTGCACCTTCCTTCCTAGAGGTTGCAGACCATCATTGCACACTATCAAATGGAACACCAAGGATCTCCTTTAACACAGAAGAAGTCAATGTTCTCTCAACACCTTTCCAGTGGGCTATTATTAGAAGGTTTGAAGGTCACCAATCCAAGGAAGGAAGATGGCAATTTTTTAGTGGAGCCCTTCCTTCTCAAACATCTTGGGTCCCTCTTTGGGTTTTCTTTCCCAAGCTTCATTGTCATTTGCAAGCCCTTAGCGTTGTCCGGTCATTAGCTAGTGAAATTAGCAACTTTCTGTGTTCACCCCAATGGCACTAAGTTCACGTGACCAGAAATGATCGTGGTTTGCGTAGAGGTTGATTTGTCCACTAAACCACTACCCACTTCTACTATCATTGATAATGGGGATGAGATTATCAAAAAATCAGTTGAATACCAAGAAAACATACCCCAATTTTGCAGTTCATGCGTTAAATTAGGTCATTCTATGAAGTTTTGTCCCTTGCTTCAATCTTGGGCTGGCCAAAAGAAATGGGTTCCCAAGCAAGTCGAAATAGAGCAACATCAAGACCAACAAAGACACTGGGGACAAAGCCTCAGGAGGGACTATGAACAATCAGCCTAGACCATCTATCATGGTAGGAGTCGAAGAGTCGAATCCTATTGTTGTTTCAGTGGTCACGATAGCTATAAACAATGTGAATGTGGCAAATGGTGGCAGCACTACTAAGGAGGGTCTTCAGAATTTTGTTGATACAAACATGGGTAGTGTTTGTTAAAGAAGTAGAATCAAGTGTGATGAGGTTCATATTTTTCAAAAAAATACACAATTTATGATGTAAAATTTTGGTATGATTTTTTTGATTTAGAATGTTAAATGTATTTAATAAATATTACTGTACACAATTATAATATATAGTAAAAAATTGTAATGTATAATAAAAAATGTTTAAACAAACGATACCATAGTTGAATCTAGTGTGAATGCAAGTGCTAAGAATGTGAACACTAATGGTGGTCCTACTATAGGCACCTACTCTCTCAATGATAGTGGTTCTTACAAGGCTGGCATTGTTACCAAAACACTTACTTTCTCAGAAGATGGTGCGGCTATTGTGCAGTTGACGACTACAAAAGACTTGAACTAAGGACTTGTTTGTTTAAAAGCTATTTACTATGCACTTCTGTTTTTTACTATACACTTTAGCTATATACAGTAACATTTATCAATCACCTTTAACATTTTATACCAAAAAATCATATCAAAAACTTACATCATAAATTATGTAATTTTTTAAAAACGTAAACCTCATCTTACCTTATTCTACCTCTTAAACAAACACTACCTAGGTAGTCATTCTCCCAAAGCTAATGTGAACGCAATGGCAATCACATTTGAGGTCACTATTCCCACTTCTGAAAAGGCCGCAATTGGATAATCGTTCTCCTAAGGGGGGGGGGGGATGTGAACGTGTCCTCTTTGGGAGATGTACCTGCAATTTCACACTTCCAGACACTTTAATTCCCATGGTAGGTGTGCCTGACATTACCCCTCCATTATATGACCATTGGCCTTCTCTATCAAGGGCCAGTCAAGTAGTGCAATTTCCACAAAACAGGGGAGAATGCTACCTAGCCAAGGATTATCTTCTAACCAAGGAGAGCATGTAGTGGAGACAAGAAGAGCCTATGTTACCTAGCAACATCAATGGAAGCATCAAAGAAATTGGCCAAGATAGCCAAGGGATGGAGGCCTTAAGGTAGAGGAAGCTAAAATCCCTTGTTAATGGTGGATGTAGAGGAAGGAGATCATGTTGATGGTAGCGATGGCCATTTTTTCTTTTCTTTTTTCTCAAATGAAACTTGAATTTGACTTCTAGATATTATATCCATTGACAAGGCATGTCTCTCGGAAAAAGAACAAAATAGACACACTTTCCCTTTTGGTGATGGCTTGGGATGACCTAGAAATGACAGAGGAAGGCTTTTTTTTTTAGAGAGAGAGGAAGGCCTAGCCAAATCTTCTAATGAGGAAGGCTTCAACAAACCTAAAGGTAGAGGCAAAGGGTCTTTTGAGCCTTGGTTAGGTGACAGCAAGGCTTGGCAACCCTTCCAGGATGAAAGAAAGGCTCTAATGTGCCTAAAGTGGTAGCAAAGGAAGGCTTTGGAGAGTGTTAGGGCAAGACTATAGATGGATGGGGTGGAAAGAAAATTCTCTCTTCTCTTCTCTTTTACCATGTTAGGAGAAAAATGACACATTATTCACTCATTAGTGTAACCTCTTTTAAAGGTTTAAAATTATGCTCACTAATTTTTATTTGGGACTAAATCCTTATTAATAAAAAGTAATAACTCTAACAATTATCTTTAACCATTAATATTGTGAAACTCCGATTAATGTAAGTTTAAGAAATATATGTAATCTTATCTCCAAAGTGGAATGGTCTCCAAGTCTAGATTCAATTTCATGACTTCTAGGTCACTGCAGAGTAACTTCATGATTGCATCAAAGCTCATACTCAGTATTATGAATAACAATGTCTAAAAATAAACCCATCTACCATGCAGAGAAATCTCCCTAAATGCAAAGACATTCATTTCAGCTTAATTAAACAATTAAAGTTGCGACACAAGTTAATAAATTAGAATTTCATGTATACTTTAAATAAATATAATTCCAACAGTTAACCTGATTATCAATCCTGCGTGATTCATGGCGTTCTGTCCCAATAACATGAAGTCCACCAGCTAAGACAACCTGATAATATATAGAGAAAAAACTAAAATGGGATAAATCCAGCATTACAGTGAAATGTCAATACACCATCAACAAAATGCACCAAAAACCTTCTTCTTTTCCTCCTCAGTGTAAGCTTTATACTCTTCAACAATTTGAATAAATGCATTCCTCAGTTTTGCCAAAACCTCATCATTTGTAGGCCCCTAAAATTGATTTTGACACAGGATGTCAGTGATTTATATAAACATGCAAATCCTATCATAGGGAGAGATCAAAAGGAGAAAGAAGATACAGTCACTTGAAGCTAGAAGTCTATGAAAAATAGGTCTTTCCGTTAAACTTTTCAAAGGCCCCACTCAAGTTTTTCACTAATGATACATGTAAGTTCATGAGAAACAGATCTGATCAACACCAAAATACTGGCTACGCCACTGTTCAAGTGTGGAAAGCAGAAAGTGCTAGACACCTAGTGAAGGGCTGAAAGGGACTGCCTAGGACTACTGGACAATTTTCCAAGGTTATAGAGAGCCCCTAGGGCCAGCAGTAGGGCTACCTATTGCTGAAAGGGATAGCAATGGGTCCTGACAACTACTGCTAGTAGGGCTAACTGATTGCTCAAGAGGTAGTTGGGGTGGTTGGCAGCAAATCTCAGGATTTTTTCCTTGGCTCTGGTACCAAGTGGAATGTAAAAAATAAGGATAGATTAGATACCCAAAACAAATTGATATCTATTTACCCATATACACACACATTAGTCGAATGCATTCCTCATGAGTAACACTAGGGCATTTAAAAAAAAAAAGTCTAATGCATGACAACTCTAACAGTAACATACCTAAGATATGTTGACTTAGAAACTAGCTGGGGACAACAACAAAACTACTATAGTAGGAATGACCCAAAAACAAATTTTTTTGTCCATGTTCTATTTGATGGCCTACTACATATAAGCTGTTCACTCATCAGACATGCATGGATTACATGTTCAAGCTGAAAAACATGGCTTTCATGTTTAAAATACCATATGCCAGTTGAAATGAAGATCATATTCTGACATAGGCCAAAAGTTTGCACAAATCCTGAAAATCATTTCCTTATCTTGGACTTCCCCATGTGTCAATGATGTCAATTTCGAAAACTATGGTTATACAACTATTCAAGGAGCCTGTACACATTTGCTGCTCAGATGCTCATTACAGATGATGCAATATAAAAACTATTATTTCCATGAATTTACTACAAAAAAGAACTTTTCAAGTCACAACTTACCTTCTCACAAGAATATGAAAGCCTCTCTTCTGCTTCAAGTTCTGTCAGTGACCTCTGTCCCCAAGTTTGGACAGCTAAGTTCACCGCATTCTCTGCCACTATTATCTTCTCTTTGGATAATTCACATGGAAATAACTTCTCATTGATCTAAAAGAACAAGAAATCAAAACATTTTGGATAACTTCACACATTCCAGACCCTTCTGTGGTAGTAACATTGATGACAAATAGATGAGAAAGTGAATGTACCTTCCATTTTTTTTTTTGGAGGAAGTTTCTTCACAGAAACGAATACTCCATCTATTGGCTTTGTGACCCTGCAAATTCATCAATGAGAGAGAAAGAAAAGCCAAGATGAGTGGTAGTCTCAAACTTACTGCTAAATAACGTTACTCTATGTCAGATTACAAGAATGACATTGAGATATTCAAACATGTATTATAAAATGATTCAAGGAAAAGGAAAACGAAAAAAAATCAATGTTTAACCTCACTATGTGATGTCAACCACATGGAATCAAATCCTTTCCATCTACATCTATCCATAACTAAATCTTATATAAAATCATATAATTGCACATCTTCCCTACTATTTCTAGCAAAGTAATTTTTAGTTTTCCTCCACCTCTTTTAATTTTACATGCATATTAGACCCTCTATGTATATAGTTAAATCATCTAAGATAAAAAATAAAAAATAAAAAAAATCATCTAAGATGATTTTCTCTTACTTTTCCATCAATTGTTTTAACTCCTACTTAGTTCCAAATAAAACCACTTTTTCAGTTTGTCTCTTATAGTATTATCACCAATCTATCTAAACATTCACATTTTTGTGACACTAAATTTGTAAATGTTTATATTTAACATTCACATCTTATAACTAGTCCAATATTCATCATAAAGTATAAGACAAACAGATAGAAATTTTATAGAATTTTCTTTAAATTTAAAGGTACCTTTTTTATCTCATAATACTTCAAATGCACTTCTTTACTTCATCTAACTTAATTTAATTTTTTGAATAAAATCTTTGATTGCTACTTATTATAGATCTAAAATATCTAAAATTCTTATTTCTAAGGATTTTCTGGCCATCCAAATTTATACCTTCATCATTTTTACCATTATTGCTAAGCTTACCCTCCATAAATTCAGCCTTCAATCTACTCAGGTATTGTTTGATGCAGAATATAAAGTGTCAGATTATGATCACAATCTAAAGCAAATGCTTTTGAAATGACATCATGACAATAACCTATTTGATTTTGTGCAACAAATAAGTAAGAGGACATTCATAATCCACATAGTCAAACTTTTGTTTGATAACAGGATTATGGGTTTAACTAAGAGTTTACCTTTCAAAATGCTCACATAATCTTGAAGTGTATAATACCAAACAAACAAAGATTATAAAGTACACTCTATAGGTTCATAAAATAATGTTTCACGTAGATTTTACATTAGAATGCTTATATCTAAGGTTTTTTAAATTTTTTCCGATTTCTGATCTAACATAGATCATCAAAGTGATGTTTATTTACATAAATAATTTTTTGGTCTAGAATTGTAGTTGTAATATTTTTTGGCTTTATCTTTCAACATATATTTTGTGAAGACAAAAAATAGTGAAAAAGTTGATTCATTCAATAACAAAAAAGGACTCTATGTATAGATACTACATAGAGAGAACTACACAACAGACATTGTGGAATTACACTGCACGTAACTCTAACACTCTAATATTATAATTCTCTCCCTCAAACAGCAACTTCCATGACATCCTGCTTCCATATGTTCAAATGGTAAAGCAAAAACATAGACAATTGTATTAAGCACTAGAGGCACAGGAATTTGAATAATTGTTGTAACAATAGCAGAAGCAACCAAGAAGTAGCAAGCAGCAAAAATATACAAGCACAAACAATAACCAATTTCTTTGATCACATCAAGCAAAAACATCCATCAATTGATTCAATCTTCTGCACTTGATTTGAACAATATCACTTGGGGCACACGTTTGGCAAGTTCAAATACATTGATCAAATTGTTAATAACATTAAACTCAGTAACAAAAATGGGTGCCCAAAAATACTAAAAGAAATTGACAAATACAAACACCAATACATCTACCATTAAACAATCTCATATGACCACCTAACGCCAACAATTATCTTCTAGAGAACAAACACTATATTGATGAACAACATTGCTTAAAAATCAAGACCTACACAAGAAAACACAATTGAAAGTCAATGATAGACGAATTGACAATCTTTTTGACTTCATTCTTTTAAGTCCAGTAATTTTTTTGTTCCAAAAACTCTCCATTCACTTTCTCAATCCCTCTTTTTTAAAAAAAAAAATTTAACTGAAATATCATAGCATTCCCCACAAATAGCATTTGAATAGGATTTTAAGGAGCTCAAAATTTTGATTCTATGAAGAATTCAAAGTAGAAAAATTTTTGGATTACAAGGTACTACATAATCCATTTAGATAAATAGCTCCCATTTTGACACGAAAATCATTGTTTATATGGAAATTCTACCTATACATATTTAATATTTTTCAATAAGTCCAAATATATTATATCATTTAATAAAATTATTAATGTAAGATAAGTATTACAACATTATAATTGTAATTATACTACAAATTTAATATAGTACAATTATAATATTATAAGTATAATAAATAATAAATATTATATGTTATAATTAATATTACGCAATGAAATAATTAATGCAATTAGCAGTCAATAACCACTTGGAAAATGACACAAAAATCTGAGCTATAATTCTACTACATGGGGTCAACAACAGAATCCTTTTCCTCCAAGTATTTTCATTTATGATTTAAATCATCAATTAAATTACATGAATTTAAATCTTTTCTCACAATTCCTAACCAAATAGTTTTAAGCCTACCACTATTAATTTCTTCTACACTAATTAATTTTCCTCTCCTGATTAATGCATTCCTTAGTCTTCCAAGGATATGACCAAACCACCTAAGTTGATTTTCTCTTATCTTATTTTCAATAAGTGCAACTCATACTCTATATCTAATAAAATCATTTTTTATATTATCCTTTTATTACCACTAATCTATCTAAGCATATGCATCTCTTATTTTTAAATATAAATATTAAAGAACTCTTTCTCTAGTCATCTCACATCTTCCTTTTCTTTAAAATTATATTAAAAAATTTAGTTAATTCCTACTTCACCCATATACTTCTACACTTCAATAGGAATACCATCTAGTCTAATAATTTTTCCACATTTCAATTTTTGGAAAATAATAGTTCTTAACTGCTTAATTGTCAATGGCGGCTTCTTCTACCTCCAAACTACTAGATCTTCAACTTAGAAAATAATACATCAGAAAAAAACGACTTGAATATATACAAGAAAACACATTTCCATTCATAACCAATTGTTGTTAAGAAACATCTCCAACTTGAATATTTGCATTTCAACAAGTACTATCCAAGGATGGACAGCATTCTACAATATAGAAATGTCATTTACCTTGGCATCAACATCTCACGTAACTTGAGCTTTGCCATAAACTCTGCATTACCTCCCAGAATAATATCTGTTCCACGTCCAGCCATATTTGTTGCAATTGTTACAGCCCCAAGACGACCACTCTGTGCAACTATTTCTGCTTCCCTTTCCACATTTTCTGGTTTTGCATTCAGAACCTTCATGAACATTCTTAATGTCATATTACAAAGACATTTTAAATAGTAAAAATGCAATGTACACAAAAAATGTTATTTTATGTTAGACAATTTAACTATTTTAAACATGTGAAAAATAGTGCTATTTTCATAGTAGACTGTTGGGAAAACTACATACATAATAAATGAGTTATGATATGTAAAGACAACTCAATCATATTTATGGGGAGTTAGCAGTCAAAGTATCTTTTCCATGAAACAACTACAACATCAACATTAGTTTTATACAATCTAAGAGGAGCCTCTTTATCTTCATCCATTTACTTTCAATACAAAAAATTCCAGATATTTATGAACAAAAACCAAGATGAATGATACACATTGCCATGTTATAATAGCAGATGGAAAAAAAAGCTTTTCTTCTGATTAAAAGAATGCTATGAACTATGTTAGAGTACGATTTATTAGTTGTATGTTATAGTTAAAAGAAACATTTCCAAACGTACAAGCTATCAATGATTCATCCTGCAGAGGTTGCATCCTCGGAACTTATGCCAGCTACACAGGGTTTGATCACAAGTAATCTGTCTGCAGAAGTTGCACTGTTTCAGCCTTCCTTTTTGGAAGCAGTTAAAAACACCGATAGTATTGAGCAGCAGCCTGAGAACGATGAGGAACCACAGCTTGAGGATGAGTTTATCGCACCACCAAGGATTATAAAGCGTAACAGCAAGGGCTCGAAGAAAAGGAGAAAAAGTCATCGTTTCCATCTTCAGGAATCAAGGGGATACATTTCTGAAGCCAATTAATTTTGGAACAATCTGGATTTTCTGTTTTACCGGATTTTTTTTCCAGTATGACCGCACCCCACCCCGCCCCTCCTTCTCCGGTTTTTCTTTTTAGGCCTAGTCCATGTGGGCTTGTACTGTTTATCTTTTTATTTGAGCCCCCACCCCATAAATTGATTGGGTTTTTATATTATTGTAATTAAGTGTTTTTGTGTAAATAGCCCTATGGAATTTACCCTTTTTTTTATTAATGAAACATAATCAAAATCCCTAGCATCATTATAATCTCCTCTTTTCCTCTCAACAACCGAAGCCCTACCAATATCTCTTGTGTTGCAACTCCAACCAAGAACACCTCATCTTTCTTGACAAAAGCTGAGCAGGAACTCCAACTTGCCCCTCCTTACAGTGTTGGCTTGCACACACAACTTCCTACACTACATAGGCCTGCACACATGGCCATCTCTGTTGTGTTGACTCACATGGTCAACCTCTCTCTCTTTCACACGCATCAATAATTGCCTCTCCAATGCTCATGCAAGCAATCCTCCCCCAACACAGGGTCCAACAACTTCAGGTGATCCCTCTCCTATAAACTCTCCAAGAAACTCATCTCCAAAAACTCCACCACTACATCCTAATGAACTCTTCCTCTCAATGATCTCCCTTGCATAGTTTTGGTGACCTCTCCATAGTCGTTCCTTACACTGACAAAAAAAGCTCTTCACTGTCATTTTATGCTGAATTTCAATGGATTCAATTGGCCCCTTGATCAAGCATTTAAGCCATTCGAGCCCTAGCACTATCATCTCATCATCTATAGCTCACCCTTATCACTTTCACTTCTCTCCACCTACCCCCACCTTTGCCTCTCCATTCACTCCTCAGGTTAGTAGTATTTGTCCTCACCCCCTTTTTTTTAGTATAAACCCCCTGATCTACTCATGAGGTGGGGACTCATAAAATCCTAAAAAGGTACAAGGGGGACTAGGCCAAGGCCTCACCAACAAAAACAAAAGTAAAAGGCAACAACCAAAAGAAAAATTAAATGTTCCTGAAGCTAGGTATATTCCATTTGTCTAAGAGCTCATCCCAAAAGAATTTGCACTAAAAATGCTTTAAAATTTACTCAACTTGCCTTTCAATCTTACCATGTTCATTAGGTATTATTCATCAAACCACTTAGACACATACTTTGATCGAAGTTCCTAAGTACTTGTAGTGTTCATCATCACTTCATTTTCTTTAGAAACTTCTTAGAAATCAAATTTGCTTATTCCATAAGGAGAATTTTGCTATCATAAAGTAAATATGCCTTATATTTAATACAAGAAACTATTCTCTTGGAATGCAAACCTAAAAGCATGGTAGTAAAATTGAATGCACCTTTTTGGGATGACTCCTCAAAGCTACTAACTAATCCAAATGAAATTAATTAACAAATTTATCTACCTGGTAGTCATGCATCCAAACATTACTTATGTTGTAGGCTACCCTCCTAGTTTATACACCAACCAAGAAAAGTCCACTGAGGAGTCATTCAAGTACTAACACATATCAAAGGAGCCCTAGAAAGAAGTCTAATATACAACAAACATTACCACCCAGGACTTTGCCTTCATTCAAAGAAAGGTATGCATAGCTATTGGTATTTTCTCTCACACTGGTATGCAGGTACGTCGAGAGACTAGTATCACTCCAAGGTGGATTGCATGGAAAAGGCCTTTGGCCTCTTTCCTCAAGCTGAACGTGGATGTGGCCTTCTCAAGGACCGGTCGTAGTACCAAGGCGATGGTCCTTCGTAATGAGGAGGGCAAGTTAATATGGATGGTGCATGGTTATTGCAAGGCCTGCGATGCTCTTCATGTAGAAATTCTTGCACTTTTATTTAGCCTCCGTAGGTGTGAGCAACTTGAGATGGACACAACTTAGTTAGTGGTGGAGTCAGATTCTTAAATCATTTGTTCAGCCTTGGACCACGGCTACTGTCCTCACCGTCAAGTTATTTAGGTTTGGTTTCCCTTTCTGACAATGGTAAGATGTTGTTTTAGTGTTTCTTGGATCCTAAGGGAATGCAACCAGGTGGCGGATGCTGTGGCACAGATGGCTCTCCATGTTGGTGATAAGGTCTATAGGGATGTCCGGTAGTGCCCGCCTCGAGTTTAGGGCCTCCTTTATGTGGACCAATGGGAACTTCTGAACCTCCGCTAGTCTGAGGCCTCGACATTATTTTTTCTTCCTGTCTAGTTGCAGTTTGTTGCCTTTACTTTGTTTCTATTGGTTTCCTTGTAATGTTCCCTGTGGGGTTTTGGTCTAGCCTCCCCACTTGTTGTGTACTTGTGCTTTTTTGCAAGTTCCTACTCACCTGATGAATAAATGAAGGGTATGGGTTTATTAAAAAAAAAAAAAAAAAAAAACATCACCACCTTAAAGGTTGAAGCTCTCTAATTCAAAATGTGTTAGAGACAAGGAAGCCTGTGACATAGAGGAGAAAAAAACAAAATGGGATTTTCTAGTCAAGTACTGAAGCAAAATATGAATCTATAGCACACAACTTGTAAGATAATGTAGATTAGATATTTCTTGATAGAGCTTAGCTTTGATATTGGAATTCTTATGAAAATGCATTATGATAATCAAACTACAATATCCATTGTTAACAATCCAACATTTCATGAAAGAATAAAACATATTGAAGTGAATTTTCATTACACTAGAGATATGTTAACACATGTGTGAGAATAAATATTAGGTTATTTGTGTTGTAAGTTTATATTTACATTGCTTATGATGTGTTTATCATCTTTGTGTAGTCTCTATATAAAGAGGTTTTGCGTTTTGTTAATGATATATACAACTTCCATATATTCTCTTGTTTTCCAATATAAAGAGGTACCAAAGCTTAAATGTTAATAGTTTATTAAGAATGCAAAATCTAAGTAGGGAGGAGGGAAACCTTAACCACATCCTCCTTCCAACCACTATGACTATCAAAAATCCTATTGAAGTTGCCACCACCTAATGTCCAAGTCATCAGCACCTCCTCCCTTCTAATCAGCCACTCTCTCTTAGGGAGAAACCCTACCTCCTCCACCTCTGTCTGTTCATTGCAACTCTCTTTCAAAATTCCCATCCACAATGGTCCACTATTGTCGAAGATCAGAACAGGGTGCCACATCTTTATGTTACATTACCACTATCATTCCTTTTTAAATCTTCAAGTCAAAATGTCCTTTCCTTCCATGTATGGCATGATCCCAACAATGCCATAGAAAGTGGAGGCCCCTCCACCACCTACACCTTTAAAATGATGTCTTGCATGAAGTAGCTGGGATAGGTCTAAGCCACCTAGTGCCCCTGGCAGTTGCTCCTCAACCCCTCTTCTTTCTCTTGCCCTTACTCCTACTCTAATGCCATGGCCCATGTTTTATGCAATAGGGTTGCAAATGCTACTGTCACCACTTGCACCCATTTGGGTTACAAACAGACAGTGGCAAAGGGGGAAGAACGAGAGAAGCGAAAGAAAAGAAAAGAACGATAGAAAATGAAAGAAGAAAAGAAAAAAATGGAGAGAAGGGAAAAAAGGAAAGAATAAAAGGAAGGAGGAGAGAAGGGAAAAAAGGAAAGAAAAAAAAAAATAGAAAAAGAAAAAAGGTGAGAAGAATCAAAAAAACAAAAAACTTTCTAAGGGTAGATCATATCTACCTATTTTACTGTCTCTACATGATTAAAGATCTTCTATTACTACTATCTCCACATGATTGGAGGTTCTCTATTACTACTACCTCTATATGATTGAAGATTTTCTACTATTGTTGTCTTCCCACAATTGGAGATTCTCTATGACTACCTTTTGCTATTAGTACTACTACAACAATTAATTTGGATGTCTTTCCATGTATCTACTGAATTTAAGTTGTTAAGTTATTATTTAGTTTATTTATATGTAAGTTTATTTCAAACTGAATGCTCTAACTTGAGGAGAAGTGTGAGAATAAATATTAGGTTATTTGTATAGTAAGTAGGTTTAGTTCCACATTCTTATGATGTGTTTGTCATCTTTATGTAGTATCTATATATAGAGATCTTATATCTTGTTAATGATATATACAACTTCCACCTATTCTTTGGTTTTCTAATAGCATGGAATTACATTAACTCTTCACACTTGTTCAAGCAGTTGGCTAATATTTTTACTAAAGGGTTAAATACTAGGGTTTTCAATACTCTATAACAAATTAAGCAAGATCAATATATATGTACCAGCTTGAAGGAGAGTATGAGTTATTTCATTTCGTGTGTGTAAGTTTAGTCCAACATTACTTATTTATATTTATCTCCACTATGTAGCCTCTATATATAGAGGCACTGTCTTTGCTAAAATCATTCTACTTCTACCCATTTATTATGTTCCCACAAAGGTATTTCAATATATCTTAGATTACAATGTAGCAATGTTTTCTAACTCCATCTAATAAGATTAAAACATGATTATGATTGTTGATTTGTATAGAAGTATGTTCAATCAAATTTAGAGTCTTGTAAATAAATTTTAATCAGAAATTTAAATTACTTTTACATTTTACTTTGTTATCATTCAGCATACAACCAAGAGAGCAAAAAGAAATTACAATGTGGTGCCAGCTTACCTCATGAGGGATTCCAGCTTCACGCAACTGCTCAGAAAGTGAATCACTTTGGTCAACACTTGTCGTTCCCACTAGCACAGGACGACCTGTTTTGTGCATTCTAGATATCTCTACCACAACAGCATGCCACTTGCCAGTAACTGCTCGAAAAACAACATCTGACTCGTCCTGGAAAATAAATATATCAGCCATTTTATCTAAAGCTGTAACACATTTATGGTATTATCTTGGTTTGAGCTAGATCATTGGATCTAATTTTAGTGTAAGGCATACTTACCATGCTGGTTGGGAACAAAAAAATCAGTATTTCCATTCTTATTGCTTAATGCAATAAGAACTTGATATATGCATTTGTAACTCAACTAATTCCTAAATATAAATGAAATGAGTAACGAATGATAAGATAACAATAAAAATATTTAAAAAAATAAGTCCTTGGCTGTTTGTGCCATAAGGCAAAGGCAATGACCTTACCAGTAGTTTTAGACTACATAGCACACAATGTGACTCCCCAACATTATGTGGATGATACGTCCATTTTCCATGATACTCAACGAGATAAAATTAGCAAAATCTGTAACATCTCCTAGGATTGTTCAGAATTATTATGGGCCTGGAGGTAAATTTTCATAAGCTTCTTGTGACTAGGATTGGGCTCTCAGATGAGGAGAGTTGGCCAGCAGCAAACTTCATGGGCTACAAAATTCAGTCCTTTACAATTAAATACTTGGATCTTACACTTTCAACAAAGTAGTTGAAGTAAGAGATTGATAATCAATGATCGATTGTTTTGAGCAGCAATTGTTAACATGGGTGTTAGGGTTGAGGCATAGATGTGAAGTACGTCACAAGGAACATTTGTCAGAAGAAAGACGAGCCCACAGCCCGTTTGTCGACTATAATGGCGAACCAATGACTCTAACTCTCTATCATCATCGCCAGTTGAGCCCATCTGTTGCCCATCGATCCTCTCTGTCAACCCCCACCCCTTCTTCGTTCTTCCCCGATCGTTCGATCTAGTACCAATCCGCAACTTCATGAAGGATCAATACTGATCAAATGAACAAATGGCACAGATCGCTGAAATTTCATTAGTGATTTTAATTACATGTCAAAGTCTTCGTTCAATTACCTTTTTCCATAATTTCATATTGTAACTCATTAACTTAATACCATGATAATTATTACAGATTTGTATGTTTCACTTATTCTAAAATATAAGTATTAAAGAACCTTTTCACTATTCATTTAGCATCTTTTTCTTGAAAATTATATTGAAAAGTTAGTTAACCACTAAATTTCTACCTTACATAAACACTTACACACTCCAATAAGAATACCATTTGGTCCAATAGTTTTCCCACATTTCATTTTCTTAATGGCTTCTTCTACATTTAAAATATTAATTCTTTTAAAAGAGCTATAGTTTATATCATTTATATTACTATCTAAATTTGGCATGTAAGAGTTTCATATGATAAATTCATGTAAGAGTTTCATTTTCCTTTACTAAAACTCTATCATCCTCACCTTTAATATACCATTCTTAAATCTCAAGATTTCCTTTCTCAAGCCTAATTCTATTTTCTCCTTATTTTTTGTTCAAGTAATCATATAATTTCTCATAAGCCTTATTTTTAACTTCACTAACAATTTTCCTAGCATTCTTTTTTTAGATTCTCTAAATTCTCATCATTTCTACATTTATGATAGGTTTTATAGAAGTCTTTTTTCCTTTTATTATCTGTTATACATCTTCATTTCATCACCAATTTTCTTTATCTAGTGGACCTAGCAGTCTTTTTGATATAGTCATTTCATTCCAAAGTTCATTTGCCTCTCCATTTAGTTCTCATATTCTTTTCTTAACAAATTATCTCTAGATATCATTTTCTTTTCACTTTTAGGTTCCACCACCTAATTCATGGAATTTAGTCTTTCTTTTCCCAATTCTAATATTAATGTCTAATACTAACAACATATGTTGTGTAGTTAAATTTTCTCTTAGAATAATCTTACAATCTTTATTTATTCTTTGATCTATTTTTCTAGTAAGTAAAAAATCAATTTGACTAGTGTTTGAATCACTTCTAAATATAATTAAATGTTAGTATATTTTCCTAAAATAAGTATTAGCTATTAAAAGGTCACAAGCTATGCTAAAATCTAAAATTGAATTTTCCTCTTCATTTATATTACAAAAACCAAATCCTCTATGGTTTCTTTCATATCCTATATTTCTCTCCTACATGATCATTTAGATCTCTAATAGAGAGTTTTTCAATAGTAATTAAACCAAATCCTCTATTCAAATGTTCCCAAATTTTCTGTTTAATAGCTTCTCTTAAACTTATTTGTAGAGTATATGCACTAATTATACTATCTTATTTACTATCACAAGCTTAATCATTATAATTCTATCTTCTAGCCTTATTACATTAACAACCTAATCTTTCAAACCTTTAACAACTAATATTCTAACTTTATTCCTACACTATCTATTCATTGATTACCCAAGATTTTTCTCCCACGTATTAAGTTTTGTACAAGCAAAATATGTTAGCTTTCCTTATCATTATATCCACTAATTTCAGACTCTTATCAGTCAGGATTCCTATATTCCAAGTTATTACCTTAATTTTGGTGTTTTTAAATAACTTCTTTATCTACACCTATCCATTAAGATGTGATAATCTTTATTCATTTTCATCTATATCCAGGCACCAACATAAACCCCCTTACTTAAGAACATTACACTCAATGTGTACAATGCCTCCCTTTTGTTTTCTTTTTATTCCACTCGAGGTCTAGTGCAACATGCTACTAAGAGAGTTACATTCCAATGAATTATCTTTAGGATTCAAGTTCATAAAGAGTTGACAAGTTTTTACAACTGACTGTCAATCTAACACTAGCTCTCCTTTATCTAGGCTTAGGACTGGTTATAAAAGGATGAACCTCTAAATATCGAATTATCAATATTGAACATGTAAAAAAATAAATAGATAAATAAAAATTTATTTTATTAAAAAATTTTACAAAAAGTACAAGTTTACTATTTAGATTAATACATCATCACATGGCAAAAAAATTATATATATTTATCACAATAATATAATAATTTATTCATCTACCACATATTAAAAAAAGCCTATGACTATTGATGTGAACATTGCATTGTATTCCTCTTTGTCATCATTCAAGCTAAGGCTTTGGGGATGATCTAATACATCATATCAATCAACTAAACAAACCGATGTCTCAACAAACTTGGCAACAACTTTTCTTTTCTTAGCCAGCACCCTACTAGAGAAAAGGTAGACTCTGATGTTGCAGAACATGTTGAAACTATTAGAAAGTCTTTAGTCATCCTAGAAACTATAGGAAAACTAAAAGAACTTGCAAACCACAAATTTAAAACATCTAAATTTTCTATTTCTACATTACTAAATACAAAATCACATTCTAATTAATTCTCTACTTCATTAGTAGTTGATTTTTTGCAAATTTTTCTTTTCTATTTGTAGGCCTACTCAATAATGAGGAACTACGACCACTATGTGATGCAAAACTAGAAAAACTCTTACTACTACTTACCTCACTCCTATGTACTCTAATATACTCTTGAATCCAAGATGTTTGTAAACCTCTCAATTAGGATAGGCATGTATCACATTTAGACCTTAAGACAAAAATCAAAACAAATTTTATTGAAAAATGTGCTACACAGAAGTCAAAATATCAAAATTGGGGTAGTGTACTGATTTTACAACCATTTGAGAAACCAAGGGCATTTCAACATATTGATGAAAATTGGTATACCAAAATCTGGGCAACCATTTGACCATTGGATGTCACAATATACCAATTGTCAAAGATGAGATGAACCAAACTCGACCAAATGGGCAGTTGATGTGGGCGAAGCAACTAGATGCAAGAGAAGCCAATTTTGGAGAGAGAAAAATCAAGTGTCAAAAGTGGAGTCACAGGCAATGTGGGTGCAGAAGAGGACTCCAAGACCAGGTCGTAGATGTTAGTGACGCTAGCAATAGTCAAGGGTCTAGGAAAGTTTGCGATGGTTTTGGGAGGTGTCAAAGATAAGGGAGAAAAGGGTTGGTAAAGAATGAAAGAAAACAAGGTGGTGTGCTTCGGGGGGTGCAGTGGGGAGGAGATGATGGGCTGGCAATTACTGACAGAGAAGGATAGTCAAAGTTGAGGAAATTAGAGTTGGAGGCAGGTAGGGCACAATTGGGGGTCGATGGTGGTGGTGTTTACTTAGGGATGTGAAGAAGTGTCATTACATTACCAAGGAAAAAGTATATAGTCATGTATATGGGACTTGGACAAGCCATAGCCCTATTACACCTGGTAACACACGCCAGCTATTCTAACAAACCCTAAATGTACGGTTATCTCTATTGGCAAATCTAATCTCCTTTTCCACTCATAGATAACATGCTGATGCAAGCATATATTAATTTATTGATAAATACAACCAATTGATTGATCACTTTTTTAAATAAAATTATGCTGGATCACTAAATTACTTAGCAAAATACTTTGTTCTCATTGATGGATCACTAAATTACAACATTTTACAGCACAAACACCAAATAAAGTTTTCCACAGTGATGATGATATAGGGATAGCTGTTACCTTTCTTATCATGGGCTTGTTCGTTGGCACTATTGTAACTTTCAACTTATAAATGCTTTCAAATTCTGCACTTTCAGTAGATGCAGTGCCAGTCATACCACATAGTTTGGGGAACTATAACAATTGCATTAATAGCTGTCAAGCACTATGACAATACCTAGAAAAAGTACCGTCAGAAGATGGTTCACACACCTGGAGGAAGAAATTTTGGTAACTAATTGATGCCAATGTAACAGTTTCATTTTGTATTGGCAAACCTTCTTTAGCTTCAACTGCCTGGTGAAGCCCATCACTCCATCTTCTTCCCTGCAGTAATTGTAACGAGCATTCTAAATATCCAAAAGTTATGAGAAAGAGCAGAGAAATGAAATAAATAAGTGAACAGAATGATTATTTCATAAAGTTTAAAATCAAAAGAAAAGGCATAGCTACAAGATGATACAAATTATAAAGTTCCATCATAAATAAGAAAGAGTCTCAGTCATAACGAGAATTATGACAACCTCAGGCCACTGACACCTCAAAGAGTGCATCACATGCTAGTATGCTACCATCCCAAAGTACTAGGTATCTTACTTGCCTCTTGAGATAGTTCCTAATTTATAGAGTTGAGTTTCTCACTACATGTAAGGTCCATGGAACTTTTGTCACCTACACATCCATATGACACTAGTTCAATATCTATTACCAATGGTCATCTGTTCAATGTCTAGAGAAAGGATTTCAGACTTGATAAAGTATTTTATGTATCTTACTTTCCTATTAACCCATTTTCCATTAGTGTAGTTGGAGTATGGACATCCAACTCGTAAACCATACATTATTTTAAATTTAACCAATATATTACTATTCTATCAAATGTCATTACCAAACAATTGCTATATTATGTGACTTCTCATTTCATGACACTTTCCAGGTTTCACAGATGAGATAGGAGTTTTTTTTTTAAGATGAGATGGGAGATTGGTTTAGGCTATAAGCAAAGATATAGTGTGTACCTACTAGTTTGTGATGAGGTACCTCATAGATTGTATGATTTGTACCACACATTGGGGAGTCATTGGGACACTAGTGGAAATAACAGTATTTGTTGGAGAGTTGACTACCACTAAATGTGCTAAGGGTGTAGCTGGCAGACACCCAAATTTCTCCCAGCAATGATCATATGGATGATTCTTCCATCCACAGTAAACGCACAGGGGTCATGGTCTGCCTCCATTATGTCCTCACCCCTGTTATGAAGAACAAATGCTCAAATGGGAGTCATGCGAGTCACAAGGAGCTTGTACGGAAACTAAAGCAATGGCCTCTACAAGCAGGTAGGGAGCAGTGGTAGTGAGACAGAGTACTTTGTTGAAGGTGGTTTGCAGCAAGGGAATCATATTGGCAGCAAGTATTTGGCCATAGATTTGTAAGGACAACTCTAAACGAAGCTCAACTAGGAATAAAACCACCTTGAGCTCTTCGCGATATCTCTTCTGAGTGGCAACATCGGCCACACAGGGCTGATAAATATCAAAAAAGTCCAAAAGAGCTCAAAGACGATTGTAGGAGTCCACAAATGTGCACCTTGCTTGTGAGAGAAGAGTTGCTCGTAAGTCTCGCATACACATAAGATGTTTTGATCATTCTCATACGTAGTGTAATGTCTCCCACATGCTCTTAGCTAGTCAACATCGTTGATGATCTATGAGATGACAGCATAGTCCATCACTCGCGAGAAGTTTGTGGCCTTCATTTCTGATGGATCCTCACAAATGATGCTCCCACATATAAGAGAATGAATGTCTCAAAAGTGTTTGCCTAGTGATGATAGTTGATCTCATTTAACTTCACACAGGTGACATTCAATTTCCTCATCTAAAATTCCAATGGTGATTGCTCCATCATGAATGAAAATCCAATGGGAAGGAGAAGGTAGAGAAAAGTGAAACCAAAAAGGGAGAATTGTTCTCGATATTCTTTGGCAACCTACTCGATGCAACTCGCAAGGTGGCAACAAGATTAGAGGAGAGGCTTGTAGGCTAAGACTGTCTCCACGCAAGAAAGGAAGAAAAGGAAGAAAAAAATGGAAGGTGGCAGTGGAAACCCCAAAGACGAGATTAGGGTTTAAACCAAGTTTTGATACCAAGTGGAAAAAGATAATGAGTTATTGTATTGATCTAATGCACATGGGTACATAAATATACACAAACAATTGGGTAAATGGATCCTAAATGGATTTTACACTCCAACAAATACAAACCAAGAAAGCTTCACAAAATGAAGTGTCAATTCAGTTGAAGAGTCTTTAATCATTCAAAGAAGATTAGAGATCTAGAGGAGAAAATCTTCTAAAGATTCAACAGAGAGGAGAAAGGAGGCGAATTACAATAGGTAATCATTAGCTCAAAGAAGATTTCTAGATGTATTGACAGATTTTAGTCAAATTTCAACCATATTGATGAATTTCACCAATACAAACCAAAATTGTCGAAATTTCACCAATACAAACAGAAATTTCCATTGAAACCTGTTCAATACCAATAATCTAGTTTTATCAAATCAATTACTTAAGCAACACAGACACCTAATTGAGAAGTTGATCTACTTGACAATTACTCACCTTGATATATCATTTATTGTCAGTATTCTCAATTAGTTTATGCATGACCCCATAATGGTCCATTGGCATCAAGCTTTACATGCATTAGCTCACATGAAAGGTGTCCCTAAAATAGGTCTTGTCTACAAGAAGAAAAATCACTAAAGATCAAGATAAGAAACCCACTTCATTCTTTTGCATATATGTTGGAGGCATTTCAGTCACTTAGCAAAACAAGTAGAGCTTGTATCTAGATTCAAGGTTGAGACTGAGTATGGCTCCATGGTCTAAATAGGATGTAAGATAATGAATATCAAATCTCTTCTAAACCCCAAAAAAACTTATAAGCACATGAGAAACAAACCCCCTCAATTCTAAACTTCAGTGCTTAACTAAGATGGACAAGTTGTCAATTGATCTATCAACCTCCCTGACACACTTGTTGCTCCATGCTAACATAAGTTCGCTTGTCATTCCTGAAGCCTTGTAGATGAACTAATCCAGCAACCCTCTCATTCAGATCCTAAGACAACTTACCCAATTTCATATTCTGCAAAATCACAACGGAAATTCTTGGTCCATTACAAAATCCCCTAGTAATCACCTTTTTACTACATTCCTACCCCTAGGAGATAAGAAAAGTTAATATAATAAAATAAACTCACAACATATGTGCCAAAGCACCCACCCATAACCTAAAAATCCCAGCAATAGTTGTCTTACCAGAAATTTAGTATGAAGCAATTCCTAGAATTTCATGAATAAAAAAATTCGTCACTAAGTACAATAATAGCTAAAGTAATGGAATAAGCTATCTGTATGGAAAAGAACTTGAACTGTTATCAAATATTCATTATGAAATAATACATCAAGATATGTCCACACCTCCATGACCCTTCCCGTAAACTCATCAACAATAAAAACCTCCTTGCCTCTGACAATGTAGTTCACGTCTCTCAGGAAGAGTTCTTTTGCTTTAATTCCATTTAGAACATATAATGCCCATTGTTCTCGAGGATCATATAGATCCTTTACATCTAAAATTTCTTCAGTGTCCTCATAACCTTGCTCGGTGAGTAGAACATTTTTTTGCTTTTCATCTACCTACCAAGGAAAAGAAATAAAATATCAATGTATATCAATTTTGTGTTTTGCTACAAGTACACAAATTCAAGTACAATGTTAAGAATCCTCCTTGATTAAGAGCATTTGTCAACATACTATCCAATACATGAAGCCACAGATAAATAAAGATAAATTTTCAGTTTCAATATGCCTGGAAGATCTTGGTATTTCTCTTCTAGAAAATTCATGAATCTTACAGTGTAATGCAAATTTCTTTCAAAAGCAGCTGCAATCTTTGCTGCTTTATAGTATCTATCGCTAGGCTTTTCTGCAGGACCTGATATGATGAGAGGTGTCCTGGCTTCATCAATAAGAATAGAATCCACCTCATCAATAATACAGTAGTTGAAATCCCGCAAGACTAGTTCCTCAACACTCTGGTTAAACAATGTGAATATTGTAAGCAAACTGCAGAAATAAAATGTCATCAAATATGCTATTTTACAAACATAAATACATCTGAAAAAGAAAACACAATTGCAAGGCTGCCATAGTAAAATAAAACCACACAAAAAGTAAATAAAAAAATCCAATGAAAATTAAAGTACTTACAGCAGCAAGATTGTCTCTAAGATAATCAAAACCTAGTTCGCTGTTTGTCACATATGTGATGTCACATAAATAATTTGCTTTCCTTTGTTCACTGGTCATATTTTCTGACACCATTAAAAGCAGTAGATAAAACACGTATTAAAAAGGTCAGAGACAGAGAACTGAAACATGAAATGAAGCAAAGAATTTTATCATGTTGTTCACACCTTAACTATAAAAACAAGTTATGCAGCATGTGTGCAATTATCTAAGTGAATGCAAATCAAAAAGTTATCTAAGTGAGCACACAACAAAAAGTTATCTATGTGAACACAAATCAAAAAGTGCACGTTGAATTGAGGATTTCAAGAAAAGAATAAAACCTCTAACATAGTTGAGATAAATAGCTGAAGTCTTAATCTCACTAATGTGGACTCAGCATTAATTTGAATTTTAACAATAAACAATATAGAAAACAGGAAAGCTTTTTTTGAAGAAAAACACTGTATGATGTCCAGGCTATTTAATGCAAGATTTCTTCATGCCATAACCCAATTAAGTAGGAAAATGGAACGCATGTACAGAATTTGAGTGTGTAGTCTTATGTTTACAAATTACAAGTTCAGTGTTGGGATAGCATGGAAAACTATCACAAACAAGCAACAAATTAAGAGCAGGGACAAAGGAATTTGGAATTGACACATTCCAACTAAAATCTCTTGCTTTCTATAGTGGTTCTTTCATAATGGTCTTCCAACTGAGGACAACTTAAAAGCCAGGGAATCCAACTTAAAAAAAGTTGCATTTTAATAAAATCCATGTTACAATTGAATACAACTCAAGTCACAATTAAATATATTTCAGGTTATATTTTAATAGAAACATTGTTATATTTCAATACATACCAGGTTATATTTTAATAGAATCCAAGTCATAATTTAATATTTATCAAGTTACATTTCAATAAAATCAATGTTATAGTTCATACATGGAAAGAGTATGCATAGTACACGAGAATTTCCATAATCCCCATAATTAAAAATTTTATCGATTATAAGATTTTAAAGTAAATTATAAATTTTGATTCCTATAATGTAGTTAATATCTTTATAAAAAAATCTCACATGAATTAATTTTAAAAATAGAAAATAAAGTTGTTAAGAATAGGTGAAAAATCAATGTTATTTATAAGCAAACATAATTTTTAAAAAATAAAATAAAACTTTATGTTTTTTTGATTTTTTATTATTCCCACAACTTTTAAACATAATGTTTTTCATTTTTGTTCTCTCTACCCTTCTTTTTTCTTCTTGTTTTTTATTGTTGGTTGTGTAGGGTTCCATTCTAGTCCTCCCTACTAGCTAGTAATTTCTTAGTTTTTTGAGCTCCAACTTATAAATAAACTGAGGATTTTTGTTAAAAAAAAGTTCATTAAAGTGTCATGCCAAGTAGCAAAAAGAAACAACTGAACTGCTAAAGTGTACTCATAAGTCATATGATGATCCAGATCATCCACAACCATCTATTTAGATTTACCTTAGTCCATATCTCATGACTAAAGCTGGTTGCTTCCCATTTTGACGCTTGGATAACAAAAATTACTATTTACAGCATTTTAAAAAACATAGTAGAAAGTATAGCAGATATATATACATTTCTTAAGAAAAAAATAAATAACCAAAATTTGTATTACAGACTGATGTGACATACGTTGGATTAGCCCAACCTGCAAACCCAAGAAACGTGGTACTTGTCCAACCCACTCACAATCTCGTCTTGCAAGGTAGTCATTCACGGTAACAACATGTACTCCTTTGCCACTCAATGCATTTAGATAAGCAGGGAGGATAGCCACAAGAGTTTTTCCTTCTCCTGTCCTCATTTCAGCTATTTCTCCTTTATGAAGAACAATACCGCCTAAACAATTGCATAAACATTAAAATGGAAAAGGCTTAATCCATAGACAAGGTAATATCAGAAAAATCAACAAAAATGCAAATAACATGGTAATGCAGCTCAATCATGTTGGTTCTAACCACAGAAAATGATTATAATCCAAGGTTTGATATATGAAGAAAACCTGATAGAATACATGGATGGGTAAATCATCTTGAAAATAAGTATCATATGGGAGTTGGGTGGAATTTTCAAAGGATATATGGATTTGGTTTGCTCCTTTAAATATCACTTTTATTGATTTAGCTCATGATGTTGGGATCTCTAAGTGTTTTAAGAACTCCAAGGCTCAGACTAATTAAGAGATGTGAAATCTGCACAACATGAACAGACTCAGTTACTCTCACTTATGGATGCTCTAGTTCCTTGATGTTATCTTCATTCCCAAGTTTGCGGAGGGGGCTCCTAGAAGTGGAGGAGGTGGTAAGGTGTGGTATGAAGTTGGCTGTAGGTAATGCATAGGTGTTAGTTTCTGGAGAGGCATGTTGGTGGGTAAGCCCTCTCTAGTTGTTGAATTTTCAGGGTTATTTTGCATTGCATTCACTTCTCCAGTGTGTTTAAGTGCTTTGATTACTCTGAGACAGGGATGGTAAAACATACCCACTACCAAAGGAGTTAGAGTGATTCTGAAGTGTCAAATCATGCTCGGCTACTCTCTTATCTCCATACTCAGTTCTATCCTTGTTTCTACAGATATCCCAACACAGGTCTAGAAATGTAGTAAGGGAACTTTCACTGTCAAATCATTTTATTAAGTAACATATGGAGGTGTTAGATGTAGAGAGCTGATTGTTTAACTTTCACTGTCAAATCATTTTATCAAGTGCAAACAGATGGAAGTGTGAGATGTAGAGAGCTGAAGTTTGTTTGGAGAAGTTGGATCCCTATCAAATTCAAGTTTTTTGCTTGGAAGATACGCACAAGGGAACCCCCCACAGACTGTCTGCTTATCCATCAATGACAAAATTTGTGGTATTTGTTCTTTGCCTATCCATCAATGAGAAGATGGTGGAACTTGTGGATGGGTTTAGATGGTTAATGCAAATTGGATATGCAAAAATTTTGGGAGAAGTGGATTGCGAAGGGTGGGCCAAATAAAGTTAAGAGAAAACACTGGTGCACTATCCTTCACATAGTCTGGTGGTGATGTCAATTGGAAAGAAATAGGCATGTCTTCCAAAACAAGTCACATTATGGCAATTATTTCATAGCCAAGGTTATGAGGTGTATGGTGGAATAAATGAGGTCCTGACAAGTGAGAGGTGTAATGGTAGATTCATAGTTGTTGGCATGGCTTCAAGTGACTGTGACTCTATGATACAGATCGCTTCATGTCTTGGTCCCTTAGTCCAGTTCCATTGATCATTTTTTTCTTCTTTCTTTTTCTACCTCTTTGTCCATTGATGTTTCTATTTTTGAAACCATTGTACTTTTGTTTTAGTTTTCAACTTGCCTAAGACTTGCGTAGTCCTCTTTAATCATTTTAGCATAATACTTGCTGTCACTCAAAAAAAAAAAAACTTTATAAAGGCATTAAAAACACATGCACAATTCGCATTATGAGTTCACCTATCAATTGAACATCAAAAGGTCGAAGGCCCAAAACTCTCCTTGATGCCTCTCTTACAACAGCAAAAGCTTCCTGCCAATGAAAATCATATACATACATGAGAAATACAGTACAAACAAAGCACTTTCAGAAAGGATTGGTTCAATAGAAAATATGGACTTAATCGATGAAAGAAAAAGGAAAAAGAAACAACCAAAATAACAGCTATAATAGATAGTCATGCTTGATTTGCAGTCTAATTAATGGAGAAATTATTCTTGTTAACCAGTCTACTTAAATTGCAACAGTGATTTATGCACAAAATTGTCAGTAATGGTACACAATATAGTAATTTAAATTTTAGCAATTTTGATGTAAATTTTTTAAAAGTCAGTGGTATATGTGTATTATACAGTAATATCAATGGTATACATGTTAAAATGTATTAGGAGTTGTAAGAAAATATTTAAATTTATATAATTTAAGCAAAGATTTGATCACAGATAGAAATACATAAAAGAAAAGAATTCATATGACCAACTCCACATAGTGAGATTATGACTTAAAATGTTGTTGTTTTGTACATATAAAAACCTCAACAGCAATTGTTTTCATTTTGTTGAACATGGTATTAATTTTAAACAACATTTTAAGTGGCACTTTAATCAAAATATATTACCATTGGAACAAATGTAATTCAAAAGAAAAAATCTAAGAAGCGTATATGACTATTGCCTTGGCTGAAAATTTCTCTGCCACAAGTTATATTATTTTCTTGGGTAACTCACCTATCTCTTGGAAAACCAAGAAGTGGCAAACCATTGACAAGTTTTCTATTGAAGTCAGAGTACCAAGCAATGGCCTCAACCACTTGTGAACTTGTGTGTCTTACTTATATATTTGATGATTTGAACATGCAAGTTAATCTTCTAATTGAAATGCATTATGACAAGGTGGTCATGCACATTGCAACCAATATTGTCAACCTTATCAAGCATATAAAGATTGATTGTAACATTATCAAGGAGATAATTCGAGATGAAATCATCAAAACCATTCTAAACATGCATGACAAATTGTTGATATATTCACCAAGCCATTACAACATATCAATTTCAACATGTTGGACAAGTTGGGAGCTCATTCCATCTACTCTCCAACTTTTAAAGGGGAGTCTTAAGTTCTTCAACATTCATATCACCTTTTAATCTCTACCATTCATTCTATGGATGACTCTTCCCTGCACATATATTTACCCCAACATTTGATTAGGGTTTTTAACATATCAAAAAAACCCTTTTAGCTGAAATTTGTCACTAAGCACCCATCGCTCACACCACTGGTCACCTTCACTCCAACCTAATGACATCCATTGGAGCTCACAACCAACCACACCTAAAGCCCATCTATCTGCAGGTATCATCATTCCAAGTTGATGAACTTTGTTTATAGTTTCTCTCATAGTTTTTTCTTTTTTTTGGTTGATAACAAATGCTGTAGCACCCTTGTTTCAATGCATGCATGTCCATGTTCTTTAATTACCTAGTGATTTAATATTGAAAGCACTGAATGGTGTGATTGATGTTATGATTTAGTAATGTATGTCCCCCATTTTTATCATTATTGACATTTGATGAACAATAGCACCCTATGTTTCTATGACACGAGGCATACATACACCACAAACACTCAATAACATATTTGACCATGCACGATTCAACAACATCAAACCAACCAGCACAAGGTTCTAGGATGATACCAATTGATTTCAACACTTCCAGCACAACTAGTTATTTTACTATTTTTCGTCACTATTTTGACTCCTATTACTATTGCTACAAAAGAAACTATACTCATGTGATTTCTCTAAAATTAAACCAAATATTGTAGGACAACAAATATTTTTTCTGTTTCCTCCATTTCCATCCTCTGTTCAGCTCACCAAACGAGCTCCAAATCTTGTATTTGCGGAGCTTAAACTCCACAAACTAAACAGTCTGGTATATCTATTGAGTAATATTATGTAAATGGATAGCCACTGTAAATGGGTAATCGGATCCTTGGTAGATCCATATACATGTTGTATATATATTTGTACCTATGAATTGAAAACACAGTTTTTGGTTTTCCCTAATCCTAGATGGTATCGAAGGTTAGGGTTAACCCCTTTTTTTTCAGTCGACATCCTTCCCTTCAACGTAACACCTAGATCAAAGGATGCATTTGTGTCAGTCCTAAAGTATAGCTCTTAGTTTCTAGAGTTATACTATAGTTGTGTCTTAAAAGAGTAGTATTTGAAAAAGGAACTCATAGTTCAAGAGTTACGTTTGTTTATTGGAACAGTAACTTTTTTAAAGTTCTTATTTTACTCTTAACACGTTTTTTTTATCAACAATATTTATAACAGCATTTGAAGAGTTTGTTTTATAAAAATGCATTAAAATATTTACCCACTTTCAATTTTATGATTTTTTATTTAAATAAATCTTTATTTAAATATTCTAAAACGGTTGAAGATGTCTTTCTGTATTTATTAAAAAATTATTTAAATATTTATTTAAATATTCTAAAATAGTGTTCTGATTTATTTTTTTAAAATCCATACTGATGAAAAATACATGCATTATTTCGATGTCGATGGGTTTTTGTGATGCAACAAACGAAAGGAAGGGTGGCAAAGTCTTTTGGTGAAAAAAAAATCCTTGGAACAGCTACAAGTTTGAGGAGCGGTCAAAGAACAGCTTTTCGTGACGAAGAAAAGTATATATATAGAGTGACTATACTTGAAATGAGAAGCAGTTAAGAAAAAAAAAAGTTTGTTTGCACCGTTTTTAAAACTTCTCCAACTTATTATAGAAACTAGAAGTAGATGCAACCAAACGCACCCAATGAGTGTTGAGTAATATCATGTAAATGTGGATAGCCATTGTAAATAGATAATCGGATCCTTGGTAGATCCATATACATGTATATATATTTGTACCTATCAATGGAAAACGCAGTTTTTGATTTTCCCTGATACTATTCAAACCACGGAATGAAAAGGAAAGAGAGAAATGAGGTAGGGAGTGCGAGGACTCACCGGTAGAAGAGAATCCAATGACTCGCCCTTGTTCTGGGCACGTTCCTTCAACACAGCCGTTTTGTCGGCCAGCTCGACATCGGACAACCTCGACATCTCCGGTTCCAAACGGTTGATCGAGTTGATGATGTCGGCGTACTTCTTCCGGGTGGACTCGCCGGTGTCGGTCCCCTTGAAGAGCCCTCCGAGAAGCCCTTCAAAGGAAGCCGAGACCCGACGGTATCGATTACGATGGTTCCGTCGGACGAGCAGAGGAGAGGGCTTGTTGAGCCTGCGGAAGGACTTGCTGCCACCGTAGCAACCGGGGGGTGCAAGGAAAGAGTGCTTATAGGGGAGGGACGGAAGAGCGACAGCTGCGGCCGCGGCTCTGGTGGGAAGCTTTGCAGAGGCCATTTAAAGGTGAAGAAGGAAACGTAGTAATGTTGGC